>PVJX010033347.1:0-19748 GCA_004027295.1 Dolichotis patagonum | reverse complement strand
ACTTTACATGCTTTAACTTTGTAATTTGAACAACTATTTCCAAGAAGTCAGTATGTAATTAGTCAAGTAATAATTTCTTAGGTTTTATTGTTGTACTTTTCCTTTTTTCCTTGGAATACTGTATGGTTGCTACCCTTTATTCTGTTTTATTTTGTTTTGTTTTTTCCTCTTTAAATAAAATTATAAAAAAAAAAAGAAGACGAGGATGCTCACACTCCTGTAATGCCAGTACATAGGAGGCTGAGGCAGACAGACAGCTGCAATTTCAAGACCATCCTGGGCTATAAAAGGAGCACAAGGCCAGCCTGAACTGCATAGCACCACCCTGTCTCAAAAAGACAAAAACATTTTTGTGGTTTATGTATTCTGTATTTCTTTCAGTGAATAAACTTTACTATTAAAGCCCCCCCCCCCCAAAAAAAAACAATGTTGCCTGTTAAGTTGTCCTGGTGACCTGCTGTGATGTTCTGTGCCAATTTCACTATACTGTCTCAATTGGCTTTATTCCATCCTGTTTTTTTTGTAACTGTTTGCAGCCTCACTGTGTGTTCTCTTTGTATGCCTTAATTTTGTAACATGAACAGCTATTTCTGGGAAGACAGTATGTGGTTTGTCAACTAGTGATTTATGGGTTTTTTTTTTTTTGAGGTTTTGTATTGTTTCTACCCTTTTTTCTGTATTGCTTTTTTTTCTCTTTAAATAAAATTTAAAAAAAAAAGAATTGCTTCATATGTTTTCCTAGGGCTGAGGAAAATCAGCCTGCTGCAGTATCTCTTAAGGAACAGGTTGTTACGTGCTATTACTGTGATCATCATCATTTATATTTGTCATAAGATAAGAACCACCCAATGCTAAGGTCAATATATTTACTAAAAATGAAAAATAAAAAGATATTTGCATTTACCACTATAAGGAGGACATTAAAATTTATTGCTATTTTAACTGGTTTTATACAAAAATATTATACTTCATGCTACCTATATAAAATATGCATTTTAGTTGGTTATAACTTTGTTCTTGAAGATCAGACAATGAACTTAACTGTTTACAGTGACTCACACATCTCCCATAACCTGGGCAAAGTTTGCCAAAAGGCTGGGGAAGGAGCTCAGTGGAAAAGTGCTTGCCTCGCATCATAAGCCCCTGAATTCAAGAGTTCTAGCCACATACCAACAAGAGTAAGAAACTTCGGGAATCAGCTACTTTGATTACATTTTCAAGCTATATCATTACTTTTTATGTGGATTTTTTTAATAATCACACTAAAAACAGTAGAGAAGTGACCTTTATGTGCTTGTTTAAAATTGTTCATAATGCTATGCATGTGTCACAAGTGGTGATGATTATCATTAGGGGAAGAAAGACTGAAAAACTGACACATACATTAATGTGACAATGATTTTCAAAATGGTCCAATATAGATCTGCAGTAATTCAGTGTTAAATGTGTTTGGTGGTATATATGTAACAAGTTTATGGTACAACTATAAATTAATATTTGGTAATTTGTAAAAGTTTGGAATAAAATACTTTATCAGTCAACATTTCTGAATGTGAAACCTGTATGACACAAAATTTGCCACCATGGACACTAGTCAATTGTCCTCAAACTAGAAAGACTGTCTGAGGTTATCTGTTGGACCTTATTGTAATTATGTGAATCCTTAAAATTAGAGAAATTTTCGTCATGCAGCAGAGTACCCAGAGTAAAAGAGACACAGCCACTGAACATACCATTGCTGATGTGAAAATGGAAGGCACTGAATTACAAAGGCGTACATTTTGAGACAGTATCTATCAGCAGAATTTGGTCAAGCTGAATACAAGCAAAGAAAAGTAAAAGTCAACCTTAGGACTGAAAAGAAATGAATTCTGCTAACCAGTGAGCTTAAAAGAATCCAAAGTCAAACCAGAGCCCTGGTCAAATCTTGAGTTGTGCCCTCTGAGACACTATGAGAGAACTCTTTGATATTTTTCAGCATTTTTGACTTAAGAACTGTGTACTCATAAAGGATGTAGTGGATCACTATGCAACAATGCAAAACTCGCACACCTGACTTAATTCTTGCACACAAATGAAAAATGGCCTATTTGATGTGGTAAATAAGTATTAAGCAGTTTAATATATTGCATGTTTGAATGAAAATTGTGATTATATAAAAGGCATACAATAAAGGAATTAATTATATGTAAACTAAATATTTCAAATTAGATTTACATTTACAGGAAAATTTCAAAACTAGACTACTGAGTTTATAGTTATCTCTCAATTATCTCTCCTGCTAGCATCAGACATTGCAATGACTATTTGTCACAATAAAGAAACTGTTATCAGAACATTATTAATTAAAACTCATACTTCATTTGGATTCCAATAGTCTCTTCCAATTGTTTTATTGTTCCAGAAACTCACCCAAGAGATACTATATTTAATTTAAAAGTTTCCTTAGCTTTTGTTAGCTTTCCTTAGCTTACAGTTTGTAAGACTTCCTGTTTCTTATCAATTTCAAGGAGTAATGGTAAGATATGACTTTGTAGAAAAGATAAAAATATAGATATGAAAAGATTAATAATTTTCCAGGAGTGTAGAGAAAAGAAATATGTGGGGCATAGAGCATTTCTACAGCAGTGAAACATTTATATTGCATATGCTACTGTAACAGTGCATGTACGTTATTATACACCTCTCAAAATACAAAGACTGTGCAGCACAAAGAGGAAATCCCTAGCTGACCTACAGACTGTGGTCAATACTGTGACCCAGTGTGGATTCGTCAGTGGTAACAGTGGTATCCTCTGCTGCAGCATAACGATGGTGAGGCAAGCAGTGTGGGGGAGAGCCGCCAGGAGTGGGTATGTGGGAGCCCTCTGCAATATCTAGCAATTTTCCTTTGAAACCATCATTGTTCTACAAACTACATGTTCAATAAAAATGCTACTGAACTGAATAAATTTGAGGGAAACTGGCTGTTTGTATTAAATTTTCAAGTGGGCCCATGTTAGCTTGTACGTGAATATTTATAATCTTAGTTAAACATAGATTTGTTAATACATTTTTAATTATTATGTAATCAACTATATAATATATTTCTTTCTAGTTCTACATGCTCCTCTTGGAAACAGATTACAAATGGCCTTCCATGAAGAAATTTGCCTTTAACAAGAAGCTTGGGGAAAACTGAAATGTTAACCTGACTTTTAACTTTAGCTCCCATAAGTAAAGTGCTTAGAAATCAGCAATACAGTCCTCATTAAAAAAAGCAGCTGAACTCTAAACAAGCTTAAAATACACAGTTCTTTGAATTGAACGGAGGATTGATGTCAGGTCAAACTCTGCCGAGAAAGGTAGTTAAATACAGATTATCAACAGGCAAGACAAAGCATCGTTAAGTGAACAAAAATGTTTGAAATAGACTAGAAGAAAATAGTTGATGATAAGATACATTTACATATATTTGATATATACTATATATTCAAAGTATATAAAGGATCTTCTAGGCTCAAAAGAAAAATACAGGAGATAATTCATTTATCTAAAAAGATGTATCAACAAAGGATTTATAAAACACCTAGTCATGTGGAAACAACACATAACTTCACATGGCATTAGAGATCTGAAAATTGAAATGAGATGTCACTGCACATTTATGTGAATAGATAAAATCTAAACAAAAAACAAAAAATACCCCACACTAGTGAAAATATGAGCTCTAGGAATGTGTATCTGGTACTACTGAGAATATAAATTATCAACATCTGTGTTGTAGGACATTTTGGTGCAATCCAGCAATCACTCCTCTATGCATTTTCCAAATGAGTGGAAAATTTATGTCTAGACAAAATTCTGAACCTAAATGTTTATAGATGGCTTTTTCTTAAACATCAAAACCTAGAGCCAATGAAAATATCCAAAGGGACACTTTATACTACATAGTAATCCATCATTTAGAATATTAAACAGAGATAAAAATACATAATGTTTAAATTACAGAAAATATGCTGGAACTTGTATATGTATATTGCCCCATGGTGAAAGTTATTCTGACAATTTTTGTACTACTGTGTATTTTCCACTCTACGGAATTTGAATATAGAGATAATGAAAAGATAAGTAGTTCCTGGTGGTTTGAAAGAAAGATAAAAAAGGGTCACAATAGGGCACTAGGGAAATTTTCAAAATGATGAGAGAATTTTTTGCTGTATATGGATAGAGGAATCACACATTTCCAAAAAGCAACAAGGCAGCACAACACAAAAGTACAATTAATGTAAACTACGATCTTTCAAAAATAAAAATGTGTCATATATATTTCATTATAGTAAAAAATATATGATATTAATGGAAGATGTTTTTAAAGAAGGAAATTGAGAATGGGTTGGATGGTACATGCAAAGTCTCTATTATCTACTCAGGTTTTCTGTAAACATGAAACTATGTGTGATGGTTAATCTCAGTAGTCAATCTGACTGGCTTTCAAGATACCCAGAAGATTAGTGATGTATACCTTTGGGTGTACCTGGATGGGGATGACCCTGGGCTCTATGTCCAGTCCTTGTCCCTTTGTGCTCTGGGCTCTTCCCTGTTCTCTCCTTTGCAGATGCCCTAAGCTGAGCAGCTTCTCTCTGCTACACAGTTCTGCCATGATAGTTCTATCTTAGGATCAGCTGACCTTGTGCTGAACCCATGAAATGATAAGCCAACATCAACTTTCCTTGGTTAAGGTGACTTCCTTAGGTATTTTGGTCACTAACATGAAAAGCTGAGCAATACAGAAAGTTGGTACTGTATCATAAAAGTAGTGCTATTGCTGTTGCTATATCCATAGGGTTTAGTAGATTTTAGACTTGGTTTTTAGGAGGAGTTTGGAAATATTTTGATATGTGTACCAGAAAAGCTCAAGAATGTTGTAAACAGGATTTAGTCAATCATTCTAGTGGGAGCTAAGAAGATCAGATTGCTGAAAGGAATCTGAACAATAAAAATTGTGCTCATGAGGCTTCAGAAGGAATCAAGGAAGATTGGGAATTAGTCTGGAGGTCACATACATTACATTCTGGCACAGAATTTGTCTACATTTTCTCCATGTCCTAAAACTCAGTGTGAGGCAAAGTTTAAGCAGTAATGCCATGGGGGTGGGGATGCACAAGCACTTTCGTGGTCATTTGTCACCAAACATGTGCCCTAGATGCAAGATCCATAGCTAAAAGAGTTAATGTTTACCCTGCGGGACTTTGGTCTTGCTTTAGTCATATTCTTTTTTATTCTATTCTACCCTTTCAGAACAGGAATTTTTTTTATCTCAGTCATCGGATCACAGGCACATGGAATGTGTTGTTTTGAATTTTATGGAGGTCCACAGCTAAGGGTTTTCCTTGAGTCCCAAATGAGACATTTCACTTGGCTATTTTGGCAATACTAAGATTATTCTGACTCTGCAGAAGGAATTAGGACATTTTTCAGTTGTTTGAAGGAAGGTTGCATCATATTATGCAGAATTATAACCTTTTTATTATATCTGTTGAAAGGTTAAATGTGGGTTGAGAAGATATTTTTTGGAGTCAAGTTTACAATAAGTGAATTCTGATGGTTATTCTTGTTAACCCAACTTGATTAGCTTGAAAGATGCCTTGGAAATCAGTAAACAGTATTTTAAGTGTTCCTAGATGAACCTGGGGTGTAAAATTGCGAATTTTACTGTTTTTTGACCCCTGGTCCCTGCTTGCTGGGATCTTTCCTGGTATCTGTGACCTTAATACCATGATCCTTTACATATTTCTACTGTGATGCTGTTTCTGTCTCAAAGTCACCTGTCATGGATTTAAACCAAAATAAACATTTCATTCATTAACTTGGCTTTTCAGGTGTTTTGGCAACAGGGACCAAACCTGACTAATACACACTTCCAAATAACTGTTAGCTTAAAAATCTTGATTATATTTCTAGAGAACTTGAAGATTTTTCTTACCTCACATGAATTAAGAAGATTCTGTTCTCTTACTTATAAAAAGGAAAATTAAATTGGATAAGTAGTTTAACAAATTCACATACATATTATATAGACATATAGATTATATATAAGCTTAGTTTTTAATCTCCTAAGGAAAGTGATAAACTTTCATAAATGGCATTAACAGATAATAACAGAAACATTAACAAATTAAAAGAATAAAATAAAAGCATGAAAGAAAATATAAGAGTAGATGAAAAGGAAAATATATAATGTAATGATTTTTGATTTCTACTCTTCCCTAGAGCAGTGGTGGCCAACCTATGGCAAATGTATTACTGTGTTTTTACTTTTAAGGCAAAAGATGCTAATGTATGAGTTTTTTTTCTAAAGTAAAACTGTATTCAGGTTTAATTGCAACATTGGCAAATTGGGATAAATTAGTGACTTTTGGGCTTCAGTTTAGACAATTGGTCTCCTCTGTTTCTCAAAGGTTTGTCATTACTGCCCTAGGGGAAGATTAAAAGTACCTAGCTGATAAGAAGTACAAGAAAAGCTGAAAGCTTTAAGCCCTGTAGCATCACTAGTATCAGCCTCTTTATGGAGAAAATACTATATTGCTGTGATATCGAAAGATCAATCAGACAGAAAAATTCAAAGAAGCATAATAATTTAACTGGTACTTTCACCCTATATTTGTTTTCCAACATCAATGAGAAAAACACATATGGAAATATCATAATCCTAAATAGCTTGTCATGACTGTTAAGCCTGGTATGTGCTAAAGCCCATGTTAAATGGGCTCTGATAAGTGTGGTTATATAATGCATGAATGCTTGACTTAATTCCTTTTGAAGACCCTCAAAAGACATTTGTGATTCTTTATTTTGTTATTTTTTCAATATTCTGGTTACAGCAATTGGCTTATATCTTCCCTAAATTTATTAATTTAATTTACATTATTTCTATTTATCATGGTGTATGATTAGACTTCATTATTACATATTATACTTGTACACAATTTATAGAGTCAAACTGTGTCACATAATTTTAAATGTCATGTATATATTTTCAAATATCTACAAATGTACAAATGCATAATAGGAAATAAATGAAAAAACAGAAAACATTCTCACCAACAGCACATTCAACCAAAAAAGGCAAGTAAAATAACTGCTGTAACATGAGACATACTTCTTTGACTTACTAAGTAGGAAGTAAATTGAATATGACTAAGTTATTTTGCCATCTTACTCATTTTCATCTTTATTATATGGTTTGTTTTTGCTGACATCATTTAGATGATAGTGACATTGTGATGTTTTATCCTATGTTCTAAATTACATTATGGATATTGCTTCCCTGCGTTTTTTCTATTGACAAAATAAAAATAAGTCCTGGTAGAATAGAAGACACCAAAGAACAGCTGTACTCAGTTCCAAATTAGAGTGAGATCTGACAAACACTTTGTAGGTCAGAAGTACTTCAGCCACTTAGCAGATGGGTGAACAATAAAGGGACTTTTGTCTTTCCCAGAGGTTTGAGATAGTTTATTAAATAGATCATAAAAATATACATATATATAATTTGTAGATGCAACATATACATATATTTTTAAATTATACATGCATTATAACAATACAATTCTATATTATTTTACTTATGAAAATATATTGCATGAGTATTATTTTATAATCATTAATTACATTGTAATTTTATTACTTTTGAACAGACATATAGGCCAGGATGTAGCTCAGAGGCACAAGCACCTGTCTGGTAAGCACAAGATCCTGAGTTCGATTCCTGGTACAAAAAAAATACATATATAAAATCAGTACAACTTCCTCATTTCATGAGAAAATTCTACAAATACTTTTGCTGTTTGGCTCTCTCTTTTTATTTATGACTGGGGCAGTACACATTATTTATCGATTATATAGGTATGTGACTAATTTGAGACTTTGCTGTTATGCCATAAAGATTTCATGTGCTTTGTCATTCAAGGTTCTCCATAAGTGCCTTTGCCAATACTTTGCTTTCTTCAATGAATCGTTTTAACTACAAAAAATGTGTGTGATTTTTTTCCTAGAGAGTACAACGAATTTAAATCAAAGCCAACACACTGAACATCAGGAGTTCACTGGCTTTTTTGGACATAGGCAATGGTGTCCTTTATTTGTAACGTTTTCAGAGAGCAGGATTTTTGTTTATGTTTTCTAGAAAGTGTGTGTTTCAAAACATGTGTCATAGTTCCCTTGTTGAGACACTAGTGAAGAACAGAATCCAATGTCTGACTAAAATAGTTTTAATGTAATCTTTTAAATAAATTATCATATAAAATATATATGTTGATAACCATTATGCTCTTGCTTCAATGGCTTCACTTTTATTAATTCTAACTTTGCTAACAAATCTTTACATTAGATATGATCATTATTCTCATTTTATAGATGAAACTGAGGAAGATATAAAGTAATTTCTCCAGTGTAGTGTAACATGTGAAAGTTCCAGGAAGACTGGCTACAGATTCTTCAATTCATTAAACTAAACTGATTTTTTTTTCAGTTTTCACTCTTCTTTAACACAACCTGAATCCCTATTTTATTATTTTAAAAAGAAAAATTAAAATAAAATATTTAGAGGGTAACAATGTTTACTAGCTTGCATATTGCTATCTTTCAGATAGATAATCAAAGTACAAGGTACTGGCATTAAGTTGTCCAAACAATATTGGCACAAAGCCTTCTTTTGAACAAACTAAGAGAAATTAGTAGTGTAACTATTTTAATTATCTTTTATATGTAATTTCTTTTTGCTTTTCACATTAGGGGCACATACAGTGTTTACACATGTGAGTCAGATTTATTTCATTTATGAGTATGGTCTACAGTTGAATCCATTTACCTACAAATGTCTTGAGTTTACCCTTCTTTATGCTTAAGTAGTACTTCATTGTATAAAAATACTACATCTTTTATCCATTCTTAAGTTAATGGGCATTTGGGTTGTCTCCAAGATCTAGATATTACAAATTGTGCTGCCACAAACATGGGTTCACATATATCTCTGTGGTACAGTGTTTTTAATGCTTTTGGGAAGATCCCCAGCAGGAGAATTTCTGGGTCAAATGGAACCTCCAATATCAGTTTGTTTAAATTTCATTCAAAAAGAAAAAAACCCAACCAAACAAAATAGAAAAAAGGGTAGCAACAATACAGAATCCAAAGTGAAAAAAGAAAAGAACAAAAAAACCCCACTAAGAAATCACTACTTGGTAAGTTACATACTGTCATCTTGGAAATAGTTCAAGTTACAAAATTAAAGCATAGAAAGTAGACATTCAAGCAGTGAGATTGTTAACAGTTCTGCTCAACAATCTAACAAAAACAGTAATATGGGCATCTATTTTACTTAAACATACATGCAGTTATATCCTTTAGAGCACTTTCTTTTCCTCTCTTTTTTACAGTAGCAATTACCCATTTGGGGTTTTATTACTACTACAGTTCAATCTCATTTTTTTAAAGGAATCTCCACACTGATTTCCACAGCTTGCACCAGTCTACACTCTCACCAACAGTTTAGAAGAATTCCTTTCCCCACAGTTCTTCCTGCATTTGTTATTGGTTCATTTCTGATATTAGCCATTCTTTCCGAGGTGAGTAGGAATCTCAGTGTTTTAATTTAGCATCTCTTGAATGACTAGTGATATTTAACACTATTTTCATAGATTTATTTCTTGTCTGTATTTCTTCCTCAGAGAAGTGTGTATTTATCTCAGATGTCCGTTTTTTGATTGCGCTTTTAAATTTGTGAGGTCTGATTTTTTTTTTTTTTAGATCTTTATATGTTCTTGATAGTAATCCTTTGAGGAACAGTGGAAAAACATTTTTTCCACATTGTGGGTTGTTTTTCACTCTGTTGGTTGTTTCTCTTGCTGGGCAAAAGCTTTTTAGTAAGGAGAATTTTAGTTATTGATTCTCTGTGATAGTTCCTGTGTGATCAGTGTTTTATTCATAAAGTCTTTACCTATACCAATGTCTTCAAGAGTTGTATTTATTCTATCTTCCAAAAGATTTAATGTTTCTGTTTTAATATTTAGATCTTTTGTCCATTTTGAATTTAGTTTAATGCATGATGAAAGATACAGGTCCAATTTTAGCATGTGCAGAGCCAATTCTCCCATCACATTTGCTAAAGAGGCTATCTTTCTTCCAGTGAATGTGTTTGGAACCATTGTCAAAGGTAAGATGTCTTAGGATGTCTGTAGTTGTTTCTGCAATTTCTAATCTGTTCCATTGATATTGAGGCTTGCTTTTTGCTAGTACTATGCTGTTTTTATTACAATAGGTTTATAGTATAATTTCAAGTCAGGGATTGTGATGCCCCCTGTCTTGTCTTTGCTGCCCAGAATTGTCTTATTTTAGCTCTCTTCTGGTTCTAGATGAATTTTAGGAATGTTTAGGAATTGCAATTTTGTGAATCCCTACTTTTAAAGGCATATGAAACATGAAATTCTGAGCTGCAACTGGGCACAATCTCAGACTACTTACTGTACTTTTTGCCTCTGCAGATATCTGATTTCTGCATGCAGTAGCCCTTATCTCCCTTCTTCTTAACTTTCCAAAATGTGATGCTACAATGTTTATTGTACTCCTTGCTTTTGCGTGTTTGTTATGTCCTTACATGAGTAGTCACACATATTTTTTATTCTAGTAATTGTGGCTAAATATTATTACTAAATAAACAATTTCTCACTGCTAAGTAGATATAATGAATTACCTCTTTGTATTCCCTCTAAATTTGATAAAATGATGAATCTGCACAGCAAGTAAATCTCAAAGCACATTTTAAAGTTACATAAGGATACTGGGGTGGGGTGAATTATAAACTGATTAGTTATTTAGGCTATAAATAAAGGACATCATTGATAGTTGTTTGTCCCTGATGCTCAGTTTTTCAGGAAATATAGTAAAAGATTTCCAAGAATGAATTTAACTGAATTAAGATGAAGAAATGATTTTGAGTGATATTCTATATTAATTAGCAATTGCTAAACAACATATTTTGAAATTTCCAAAAAATGTCTCTGAGTGCTAGAAGGCACTTTATGTCATTGATTATAAGGCTCAAAATGAGTTAAGACCAAATAAAATGCAAACCCAGCAGGTGCACGCACTTAAACCAATGCAGTTCACAATGATGTCCCATACATAGCACAAATTTTCATGCATGGCACTTTAGTTTTTCACATGTAGATATTTTGATTGCTAACTATAAGATCTAAATTACTATCTTGGGGTTTATTCCATATGCTGTTTCAAAACGTTTTATTCACTGAAAACATGCTTTTCCCCAAATAAATCATAAGTTTATATAAATTAGCATGCTTTTCAGTGTTACATTTTGTACAGTCCAATAATAGAGTTGAGTTGTTAGTGTGATTGGTATTTCCAAGTTCGTCCCTACATTTAAACTGCAATAAAATAAGATCCATGCTGTTTCTCAGAATGTTTATTTCAAAAATAACTTTTTGTTAACCACAAGCCTACTAATTCAACAAACCTACTAATTGTACCAAGAACTGAAAATTGGTAATGTTGAAAAAAATATGTATGCTGTTTGCTTAGTCGCTTTCCTTATCCACTTTTCTCATTGCTGGAACAAAATACCCAGTGTCTGCAATTTAAAGAGATTCATTTTGGCTCAAAGTTCTAGGTTTAACCTCAGAAAGAGCACTGTCCAGGGGAAACCTGCTCACTCATGAGGTCTGGAAGTGGGGAATAAAGGGAGAAGCTATGGACAGAGAGATAATATCCCAGTGTTCCTCCTCCTCTGGTCAGACTGCGTTTGCAACTACTGAGTCGCCAGTGGATGACTTCCTGATGAGTACGGTGCCCGCACGACAGTCTCTTTCCACAGGCCCTGCCCGTGAGCACAGGAGGCCTCTGGAGGATACTCTGCTGCCAAGCCACAGCATTGTTGTGCAGTCATGTTTATATGGGTAGCCATATCTCTCAGGAATTGCCTTTAAACGTAAGCATATGCGGCAGATACATGATGAAGGTCTCAGATACCCTTTCTATATACGAAAGGAGGCAGAGACCTAACACCTGCCAAATGATTTTAGTTGCTTGGCATGGTGATTCTTGTGACTAAATTATAATGCCATTGATTTTATTTAAAGATTTGACTAAATTTTCACACATTAATAATTGCCCTTGGTAATTTTATAATTTATTGTAAGTATACATCATGGTATGATTTGTATGTTTCACATGAACTGAGAGAAATACTGAGACATTTTTGATAAACTGTGAGCTAATTTTAAGGAATAGAATACTAACAACTGATAAGAATGAGAATGTGATAAAGATATGAGAAGAAACTGATAAATCAAAAGTTCATAGCTATAGCATAATATGTTACCTCAAATAGGGTCGCCAGTCATCTACTGAAGATTTCAGGTATATAAATTCAACTACTTACTGGAGAGTGTGAACCAATGTATATAAAAGGAATTTATCAATAATCTGAATCTCCGCTGATTAACTGTTTGGGATTGAAAACATGTTCAGTTCACTTCATCAAGCACAGATTGACTTTATTCCAATTCTTTGATTAAAGCTATAGTGACTAAATATGTATTATCCAAATGCTTACACTGAAAGAGAGAAAAACTAGTGGCTATAGAAGAAATGCACATTTTCTTTGAAAACAGAAAGTCTGAGATTCTGGTACCTTTGGGAAACCAGAGGTCAGGAGGTGTGACAATGGAAAGGGAAAACCTTTGTGGATTAATTATAACAGACAACTTATCTACCCATATTCATTCTGGTTGCAATTATTGAGCCTTTGTTATTCCCGGGCTTCATTGTCTGATTCTTCATGCACATTGATGATTAAGTCCCTGCTTTCAGGGACTCGGCAGTGGAGATTCTGTACAGGCATGTAAACAAAAACATGTAAAAAAGCCAATTAGGGCAGCTGTTGTTCTCTCTAGTGGGATAATATATACTGAATTACAAAAAGCTCCTGAACTTTAAAGGACAAGTGGCTTTACAAATCATTCTGCCATTTTAAAAACTGAAAAATACGTATTTGGTTTTGGCCATGCATAATGAATTGAGTGCCTTAGCATAGCAAACAGTTCCGTATAGGGTCTTCCTTTTCTTCTCTCACCCTGTGTATGCTTTCCTTGCAAACTCCATCCTTCACGGGTTCTTTCCATTTCATTCTTTCCCAATTTTATCTCTCTTAGTAAATGACCCTACTACTCATTCTCCTATTATTAGTTTTTTAATAATTTGACATACTGCAGATTTCCCAAGTGTTGTGTTTTTGTTTAGTATTGAACCCCCCAAACAAAAAATATCCCTTAAACTCAAATTGAGTTAAATTAGGGTAAAATTACTACTCTACTAGTAATGTAAATATGAGGTAAACATATATCAGTAATTTGGCTTCTACAATAGAATACCACAGACTGAATGGTTAATAAACAAAAGAAATTTATTTTTCAACGTTCTGGAGATTGAAATCTTATTTAGGATTCTAGCATACTGGTACTGGTGAGGGTCATCTTCTGGTCTTCAGAGTGTCCACTATTATTAATGTTTTATTACTTTAATATTTGTTTTTAATTTTCATATGATTGAAAGAGGGTGAGGGCACAGTCTCAATTCCTTCTGATAAGGGCTAATTTTATTCATGAGGGTATTGCACATATGATTGCTTTAACTTCACAGATCCAGTTCCTAATACCATTGCACTGTGGGATAAGATATCAAAATATTATTATAGCTGAGGATTTAGCTCAGCTGCATAAGCACCTGCCTGGCAAACATAAGGTGACGAGTTCGATCCCTGGAACTATATATATACAGTGAATATACACAGTGAATCTCTATATGTTCCCAAACAATACCAAGCTCATTAATACACTGTCAATGCATTATTATCTTTAGGAGGAATATAAATATGGATTAAATGTTTCAAAAACAGTATTTGATTTACTTTTAGTGTTAGACCTTAAAAATTATGACATGACAATGCAGTGTACCTATAGCAGGTGTACCTAAAAAATATGGTGCTATATTTTTTTTTAGGACAAAAGATGTTAATATGGAGGTTTTGTTTTTTTTAAAAAAAAACCTAAAATCTAAGTATTCAGGTTGAATTATAGTGTTGGGTCTTTGCAATAAATAAGTAGACTTTAGGTTGCAGTTTGCATACTTGGTTTTTAAAAGGTCTACCATCACTGTATTATGAATAATTAAAAGTGCATTTTAAAAATTAGGATATTTACAGATAAAATGATTGTATTTGATTTAAAATTCATTAATGTCCTACACACTTATGAATGATTACCTATCAAGAGTACTTAATAACTAAGTACATAGTAAAATGTTCAAAATAAATTGCTTTGGGTAATTTTTTGACAACTTTCAGTCTTGTATAAAATTAGAAAGATACAAAGATTAGGCTTATATTTCTAAGTTAGATAACTTGCCAAGCGTCTGTAAATTTATCTCCCCCACGGAGCGCCGTGTGGAAAGTACGATCTCTAGTCAAAGCTAGACCGGCACTTCCTTCACTCTGGAGTCAGGCCTGCTCCACTCACTGCCACACTCAGGTTGGTGACTGTCATTTACAACCAGTGCTGCAGCATCCCAATAAAAGTTCCTTTTTTCAAAAATGATGATTTTCAACTTTATTCTTGATTATTCTCCAAATATTTAATGAATGCATGCTAAGTCACCTGGCAAAAATTGAAGCAAATCTAGACAAATTCGCAATTGTAACACATTTTAGAGAAATAAAAAAGATAACAAAGAACACACTGAAGCATCCGTGGTAGAAATTTTGTCTTTGTGAACAATCAGTGTCAGAGATCAGCATGAAGTTTCTTCTTTACGCTTTTTGTTCCCTCAGTCCTGAGGATTGACCACAGGACCTTGCACATGCTAGACAGGTGCTTTGCTGCTGACTCATATCACCAGCCTGAGGATTCCTGCATTTCTCGCATGTGTGCTGAAGAGTGAGTTACTTTAAACTTCAGCAACTCTGCCCCCATGGCTCTAGTACTGAAAACAGCCTTTCCAATTAATGAAACAAAGGCTGAAAGATACTTTCACTGGCTTTTGTTTAATTCTAAACTACTGATAATCTTGCCAGATTTGTTTCAATGAGTTTATATTTTTTCATTAAAATGATTGCTGTGATTTGTGACCCTATGGCTCACTGTATGGATGCCAACTTTCTGCTAATAATAAAATTATAGTAGTTTAATCACTACTAACAATGTTAAGAGTTCATTTTGGCTAAAATTGTAGAGTGACCTTGCTGGGTCAATATATAAAAAATTTAGTTTTTGTTTGTTTCATTGTTTTTAATCAATGCATTTGTAGATGGTTAAACAGAAATCGTTTCCAAATTTACAGTCTTTAAAATGCTAAATAAAGTATTTTTCAGAGTGATCTTTTGTTTAATTGTCAGTGTTTAATGCTGTAAGTTATATAGCATTTGGGGTAGTTTTATGTTAATTCTGTGTAAGTTCTATGTTCATGAATTTTAAGTAATTGTAGCTTGAATATGCATCTCTGGTTTTCTGCAAATATAGTACCTATTTACACCAATGTGGTTTCAAATAGAATTGTTGGGCAAAATTTTGTTTTTTTTTATAAACAGCATCAGGTGACCAACATGATCACTGCCATCCCTATTGCATGAACAGGAAAGTGATCATTTTCCCCAGAAGTGTGGAGCAAATTAAGTTCGAGAACTGAGGTACCACTACATATTATTAGGTACTGCAGATGATAGCATTTCCTTGAATTATTAATTTCTTTCATATGAAATTTAATCTGCCTCTGAAAAAATGATGTTAAGCCTATTTTATTATGACCCAGTATAGAATTTCTCTTCTATACAGATTCAGATATGCATGTCAGCTTTAAAAAGTAGAGATTATCCATGTATTTATACTAATTAATTTAAAAATAACTTTTCCCATTGTATATAATTTCATATAAAATTGTGATCAATTCAAAACCTATTTTGGTATGAAGTATGACATAGGAGTCCATTAGGATCATCATTCAATTATCAGAAAATATAACTGAAGAAGTATATTCTGTACATCTATCTACATACACACAAAAATTATCTAGATCTATTATTATAGCATTATAGTTATATTTACTTGTTTCTTTATGCTGATATTTCCAATCTGTCCTATTAGTTTGACAGATTATGTTTTCTGAGATAATAAGAGAGTATTCATCTCATTAGTTTAAAATGAATACAATATTGTTTCATTTACTCAGAAAGTAGATATATGGGTCCATTTATTTGAATTTTGTATGTTATCTGACGTTTTTCCAAGAAACTTCTTTTATTATTTCCAAATAAAGTTAATGGTTTGTGAATATGCCATCTTCCTGAACACTCATTAGTAATAATTGTTTTTTCTAGTTCAGTTGCTTAGATTTTTATTATTTTAAAATGGAATAACATACACATGACTAAAATATTATCACTTTGTTGGAGTAGATACTTGTTATAGTCCTATATTTTGTTTTTATTACGTTGGTTAGAACACAGCAAAATGGCAGTATATATTATCTCTCTCTGAATTTCCTTTACAACGACTTTAATGTTTAACAATTAAGTTGATGAGTGACTTCTGTTTACTATTACCTTACGCTCTATTGAAGAATTGTCATAGAATTTTAATGAAAATTTTAACCATCATTGTGATTTCACTTTTATAAATTAATTTTTATCCACTACTCTATAGATTTGTATGGAATTATTTGACATTCAATCTTTTCAAGTAACTTATTTAGGTAACCTATTTTGACACTGACTTTGGTAATGTGAATTACTTCTGCTTGTTGAAATGCAATTTTTTCTTCTATTTTTTAGGTATGCTTTTTCTTTTTATTAGATTATGTTATCTGGTAAAACTATTTTGAAATCAAAATTATTCTGTTTATTTTCATTTTAACTTGTTCAATTATTTTTTATTAAATTCTTATGCTGAAAAATATAATCTTGATGTTTTTAAACTTTATTTAGATATATATGTTTATATGTACATATATACATATATACACATGCACACATGCATATATAGTGGGACATTCAAATTAGGCATGCCATTTTCAACATCATTTAAATAAAACATTGTGATTTTTCCACATTAATAAATAAAGTGAAAAAAAGGGTATGACTGTCTCAGAAAATTCAAACAAATGGATAATAGATGGTACAAAATAATATAAGAGTAACTAGGGATTTAGAAGCCAACTCCAGGTTCCTCTTCATAGAAAAAAAATAGGATAATACACTGCAGTTGAAGACAGAGAAATCTATCCCCTCTTTCAGAGATACATATCAATTTTAAAATATCACCTTTAATCTACAGTGAATGGGTAACCCCAAAAGTTTTGCACCCCTTTCTGGAATTCCCCTTGGCCTGGACCAGTGGTAAGGGAGAGGTTTGCTCTTAGAGACCCTAGCCCAGGTGTGTCTGCACTGTGGGGCAGTGCCGGGGACCTGTGGCACAGGTGTGGCAGCAGGTGCACCAATCCCTCGCTCCCGGCATGCCAGCCAAGCTGCTCCAGCACTGCCCCAGCTACTGAGCACTGGATAACAGCACAGCAGAGGTAACCTTCTATGTTGGCATCATTCAAAGCTCTATTATTGTGGGATTTACTTAAAGACAAAAGGTGTTATTATTTGAGATTTCAGTTTGTTTTGTTTGTTTTTCTGTATTCTAAACTAAACCTTCATATTAGGGTTTAATTGAAGTGTTGGCACTTTGAGTGACAGTCAGGAACTCAGTCTCTAGAAGGTTCACCATCAATGACCCAGGGTATGAAGGTCTATCTGTCCTAACTGCCTTCCTCCCCTATGGCGAGCTGAGAACCCTGCGGGGTCACAGTACAATCGCAGAACACTGGTCTTCTACTGATGAGATTTTGTTGTTCACCCAGAAGGAAGACAGTATCACACATGGGGCTGGGAGAAGGAGGTAGTCCTGGAATGTTCCTAAATAATTCAGGGAGCAGAAGAAGAAGAAGAAGAGAAGATATGTAGAGTGTGCGGCAGATCCATGTTCCTATGGATTTAATTTAGAAATTTTATATTCAAATATCAGTTTTCAAAGAACTTCAAGATGACACCCACAAGACAGTAAAACTCGAGTGCAGAACACTGTGAGACTGCACTAATTCATATCCATATAGCCAGTACTAAATACCTTGTTAACATGTTGACAGCAAAAATGCAGTACTCTTTTAGTTGTCAATATGTGTTATTTTACAAAATGAAGTATATAACCAGCATGTCAATAACTCAACAACCTAATCCTATTTGATGTAAAAAATTACCAAATCTATGTCTAAAAGAATTAATGTACATTCAGCCCATTGCAATATTATCTGTGAAATGCACTATTAGTGTTACTTTAATATTCATCAATATAAAAAGGATTAAAAGACTCTCTGGAGTTTAACATGCAGATTATGGAAGCTGTAGATAGATAGGTAGATATAAAAAGCATTATATGAATAAGGAAATGAAAGATAAAGAAGGTGGAAATGTACAAGTATAGTAAGAAATACTGGTGTTTGAACTGTCAGTAGAGAGAATAAAATAAAAATCTCTAATATTTACAAGCTTATTGTGTACAGAAAAACCATAAAAATGAATATTAATAGTATTTCTAAGAGATTGTTATTGTTCAGAGTTCTCACAAGACAAAAATACAAATTTGTAAACACATGTGTATCCAAATAAAATTAATCAGTAATATTTATCTAGGAGAGAAATGAAATTTCATTATTTTAGTCACAGTAGTTCAGAGATACCCAGAAATTCTTTTGATGTAAACTTTTTTTGAGTTCTTAAGAAAAACTCTCCAGCGAGATTGATATATTCTCATGCTACTGAGAGCTAAGTGTAGAAAAGTGGAAATCTAATGACTGAAAACTGTCCAAAAAAACATGCAATGAATTCTCTTTATAGAAATATTGACAAGTAGGTGATATTATAGTATTAGTACAGTATAGTATAGTATAGATAATATTGTAAAAAAAACAAATAATATAGCATTATTGATACATTTTTGCTCTTTTTTTCTTGAGGAAAAGAAAAAAGATAAAAAGTATTGGGACATGAGTAAGTCTGGTAGCAGGGGAAGATGGTAAGTAAATGCTAATGTGCCAAAAATTTTGAGCAACTTTTAAACATAAGAAAGAAAGATGAAAGCATTTAGGTAAGACTGGTATAACGACAGTGAAAGCACGTGAGTATGTGGCAGTATCATGCAACGATGTGGGTCTTGATTGGCTGAGCGTCCATTGCCATCCATCTCATAGGAGGTGAATATTAGTGTTTAAAGATTGCTTATTACATTGTACAATAAAAAGGGATTTGATGAGCATCACTTAGAAAGTATCTTAAACTTAACTGGATGTTATTAATATTATATTTGTACCACACACAAACATGTACATGGAAGTGAAATATTTTATACACACATATTATATATAATTATATAATTAAAATATATCAAATATTTTATAATTATTATATATAAATATATTAGATATATAATTAATATATATTAAATATATAATACATAATATATTATATTTTAATAATATAATAAGATAATAATATATTATATTATAATTATATATTATAATATATATTAATATATTAATAATATATAATAAGATATATTAATATATTATAATATATAAATATATATTGTAACATAATTATAATA
>PVJX010033346.1:0-19736 GCA_004027295.1 Dolichotis patagonum | reverse complement strand
AATGTTTCCTCCATCCCTCCAGGAGAGCCTGACTGCATAGCTTCCCCAGTCCACTCTTAGCCTCAGCATTCACTGGCAGTGAAATGGACACTATCTCAGGTTCCCCATCCTACTACCCCACTCACATTTTCATGCCCTAAACATTGCAGTTGTCTGCTGAGGAATTCTTAACATGGTCACCCAGCTCTAAGGCAGAAAACGAGGTTCCAGAATCTCTAGAGTCCTCACCCTCACTCCAGCTAAGCACTTGACCTTAGTTAGCCAGGTATGGAGCAGGAGGAGAACACCCTCCGCACTCAGAATCGCTCCTTTAGAGGTGTCGGGGCTCAGCCTGACTGAGGTGGCAGTAGGAGGAGTGCACATGCATTGTGGTCAGGTCACCCATCCACTCCTCTTTCACCAGATACTTGCTTTGAGGCTGCCAGGCTATGGGAGTCCAGGTGAAAGCATTTCCTGCCAGAGGGACTTACAGTTACGCCAAGACAGGACATCGAGCCTCAGAGATGTGACCTCACGTTGGAATTGGTACTGACCTTTGCATCCATCTCCAAACACTCCAGCTCTTCAGAGTTTCCAAAAAAACCTGTCATCCCTTTGATAGGAGGAAGGAGAAAGGAGAAAGTGGAAAGCGGAAAGGAGAAAGCATTTCTGAGCTCCCGTTGGATACTGGGGCCTTTTCTAATTCTCCCTAAGACAATAATAATTCTTCATTCTGTTTCCCCCGTCTTGGATGGCAGAGCTTCGTACTGATTTCATTTCAAGACCAGTTCTTGCCTCTCAGCCCATAAGGCTTAGGTGAGAATGGGTCCCATTTCAGCCCCAGGCATGAACCCCCAGTTGCTCAGCTGCAGGGTTTGGGGCCATGTCCCAGGACTCTTGGCATCTCCTTCACTGAAGCCTCAATGTGAAAGGGTAGAAGCAGGCTCTGCTGTACCCCTGAGTAAGGACAACGCAGGCCAGCAGGGCCAGAGAGTAGACATCAGTCCTGCTGCAGCCTTCTATCTTCAGGATGCAGTCTCGTCTCTGGCTAAAGCAACCTCTTAGAATATTTAGTTAGGGAAGTCAATAAATTGTACTTTTCCTTTAGCCAGTCTGAACCCAATTACTGATACAACTTGACGAATACAGTAACTCCACAATGAAACCAAAATATCACATGTGCCATGGGGGGGGGAAGAAAGAGAGAGAAAGCATTAACATTTTAATAGTAGTAATTAAACAAACAGGAAAACAATCAAATTAAATAAGGGCATTTTACTTATCTAGAAGGTAGTACTTAAGGAGAAAATTATTCATTTAGAGACGAATAAGGAAGAATAGTCAAACTCACAGAAACGAGGAATAGAATGGTGGTTGCTAGGAGCTGGGGGATAAGGGGAGGAGAGGATTGCTGATCAACAAGTACAAAATTTCAATTATGCAAGAGGAATTGGGGTGGGGTATAGCTCAGTGACAGAGCATTTGCCTAGCATGTGTGAGGCCCTGGTTTCAATCCTCGCCATCATTAAAAAAAATCCTACAGATGAATTAGATCTTGCCTACAGATAATCATGCTGTATCGAATACTTAAAATTTTGATAAGTAGGTAGATTTCATGTTGTGTTCTTATTATAGCAGTTCTTATTTTTTTAAAAAAACAAAACCTGCAGAACTGTAGAGACAAAAAGGTAAGGAAGAAAATGACAACTGCTGAACATTTGAAGAAGTTAGGTGAGCACAAGGAGCAAGAGCACACTGACCATAGGCCAGGTGCTCCCCAGCTATGGCTGTGCTCAGTCCTCCAACACCCAGCAATTCAGTGGTATGAGACCCACTCACCCATGGGAAGACACTGATGATCCCAAGGAATAGATCCTCGGCCAACCACACACAAAATTTCCACCAAACTGACCCCATGTTTCATCACATAATTCAGTCAACATTTGTTAAGAGTCTTTGGACTACCATACCCTGGGATGGCTCTGTGATTACAGTGTCCACAGTCACTGTATGAACAAAGTAGAACTCTGTGCTAAAAATAGGGCCAGTGACAGTGGGGACCAGACCTGAATAACAGGTCCTTTCATCTACAACCTCTTCAGGGTCTTCTAGTGTGTGGTAGGAGTTCAAGACTGATGAACTATAGAAACTGTGTGTGTTATATAGGGAAACTACACCCTCCGGCCCCAGGACCAGAACACCATCATTCCCAACAGCTCACACCCTCTGGTCCTATTCTTAGGTCTCTGCTCTTGATTAGACCATCAACAGCCTTGGGCTGAAACCCATCCACTCTTCCTTACATAAATAAGAATAAATCCCCTACAGATAATTACATAACCTCTACCACCAATTCAAGTGAAAAGAAAATCCTTTGTAAATTTTCTCTAAATACCATCTAGCAACTCGGCACCTGATGGAAAACACACAGAGCTCAAAGCCCCAAAATGTGAGTCTGACCCGGCCTTGCCAGAGCAGAGTGGGGAGGGGCACTGTCCTGTGAGCACCGCTGTCAGATGGCAAGTCTTCCTAACTGTCCCCTGCTGCTTGTCAAGGAAGCAGTGTTGGGTCACCTTCAAACACATGTGAATGGGAACCCAGAGAAGGGCAAGTGCAGAGCGAGGCAGAGTAGAGAAGGACTTGAACCCCGAACCTTCTGTCTCCAGAGGTCATCCTGCCTCATCTTGACACCCTTGCCAGACAAGAAACAGAAATTGTCACCCTTCCCAGCTGGAAACATTCACTAGGCAGAAGCACAACCAAGATCCAAAACAAACAGATCTTTATTGCAGCACAAAGAAGCTAAAATTCCCGTCTCCCTGGTACCTGCAGAGTGGGGTTGCAGGGACTCTAAGAAAAAAGTCACTCACTCTCTGCCCTAACATCCTCGGAATATATTGCAGCATCTGGGAACAGTCTCCTTAGCCCCATAAATAATTGAGAAACCGCGTGTCCTGTGGCATTTCTGCTGAAATCATCACTCACCCACGCACTTTGTGCTTCCAGCAGAGCCAAAGAAATTCTCAGTTTTTTTTTTTTTGTAATGCAGCCTTTTGTTGAAACTTGGTTTTGAATTTTGCATTCACTGAGTACCTACTCAGTGCCCTGGCATGGCTTAGGCAGTGGAAATCCAGGGATAATGTACTCCCAGCCCTGTCCTCAAGGGCTTCAGACCTTGCTTAATGCAGGCAAAGACCCAAGAGACCATTAGAATTGCCACCGTGAAAATGATTTACCAGAATCATGGGGAGATTGGGAATAGGGAAGGAGGGAAGGTGATGATGAGGTAGATAGGTCAGGCAGGTGTGTGCCTTGCAGGGAAGGGAGGGACAGAGCTGAATGCCCCTCCCTCACAGCTAGATGAGGTAGGAGGCAGGTAGGGACAGCCTAACGGTAGAGGGCTCTGCAGTCAGCCATGTGAGGTGGCTCTTCTGTTCCCTCGGCTGTTCAGGAAAGCTCACAGAGTCACAACATTAGCGGGTTGTTTGTGGGGATAAGGAGGCAACAGGGTGCGAACACCTATAGTCAAGAGGCCAACCTGAGGTGAGGGGTGCAGATACGGTACCTGAGACCACAGAGCAGGCCAGCCAGGAAGCAGGACCGGAAGGAAGACACCAGACCAGGACAGGTTGTCTGCCAGGGGAGGTCAGCAAGTTCATCACTGTCTCCTAGGGGCAGGCGGCTCTAAGAAATACCTGGCAGCAGTGCATGGTGGGATAGGTTAACATACAGAAAAGGGAGTGACTGACCCTGGGATGGGCTGAGAGGTCTGGAAAGAGATTAATGGTACAGGTGGAACAAGGAGATGGAAGGGGAGATTGGCATGTAGAAAAGAAGGAGACATTTTAGACTAAAAAACCCAAGAGTGGGGAACATCTGTTGTCTTGGCTTCGCAGCCTCCTTTCCCATCTTTATTTAGCAACCACACCCTGATTTTCCTCTAGGGCAGCGATGGTAAACCTTTTAGAGTTTTCAATGATACAAACAGCCCACTGCAGCATTCGTGCCATAGGTTCGCCACCACTGATCTAGGGAATCCCTGCTCTTGGCCCCTGTGGTGCTAACACCCATCTTCTCAAGTGCAAGAGTGGATTTATGATCAGGCTTGGCCAATCAGTGAACTCTCTTCCCTCAGTCACTGATTTGATGGACACGGGACCCACATTAGCCAATGAGAGCTTTCACTGGGCTATCTAGGACAGAGGCTTTTGTCTTTTTCCTGGAGCAGTGAGTGGTCATCTTCAAGTAGCACCCATCTGAGAATGGAGACAACAGAATGGGAAGCATATTCTTAAGGCATCTTTAAACACTTTGCATGACTAAAGTTCCCTCTACCATTGAATAATTTCATTACATAAGCCAGTAATTTCCCTTTTGTCTCTTATTTGAGCTAGCTTATCACACTTGTGACCTACATGTGGAAGATGGCCAGTACGTTCAGGAAGGGGGAAATGCTCACAATGAGAAGGCTGTGACAGGAAATAAAGTTGTGTAGATTGGCTGTGACTGGGTCAAGCAGGGCCATAACGAGACACTACCATGGGCTGTGCAGTCTGGAAAGGCCTGTGAGCAGAGGAATGGTTTTCTCAATATACATGTGTGGACTCACTGTTTATCCAAACGTGTTTAAAACCTAGAAAGAATTCCCAAGCAGGGTGCGAGCCAGACATTTTTCTTCTCCAGTTTTGCAGCATGGAGGTGCTATCCAAGGTACTGAGATCCCCAGGGGGCCCTTCCAAGAAAGGGAGCAGGCTGAGCCTTGTGGGAGGAGATTGGCATGCCAGCTCACCCGTTTGAAATGCCACCTAGCTCCATTCCCTTGCGTCTGCATGAGAGGAATCAGGCCTGCGCGGTCTCCCTGCTCCCAGAGGAAGGGAGGAAAGTCTGTCTGCATATGGTACAACCTAAAGCCAACCTCAGGACACACACAAATCCTTTGTCTTTATACCACCCAGACTGATACAACAAGGAGGACCATATGACTTGCTCTGACCACCAGAATGTGTCAGAAGTGACAGTCAGCCTGTTCTTGGCTAGTCTTTTTTTTAATTTTTTTTTTATTTTAAAGAGAATAAAACAAAACAAAACAGTTCAAATCAAATCAGAATAGAACAATGCAAACAACACAAGACTTCAAAACAAGATAACGGGAAATCAACTGGCTACCACAATGTCTCTTGTTTTCTTCGAAATAGTTGTCCATATCTTCACACACAACAATATCAAACATAACAAAATAGTATAAAACCAATCAAAAGTATGAAAGCATTACAGGACTTCAAACCAGATAATAAAAAATGAACAATGGTTTCTATAATGTCTCGTTTTCTTCAAAACAGTTATCTTTACTATCACACATAATAAAATCAAACAAAACACAACAGAATAAAACCGATTAAACAAATGAATGAAAACATTATAGGACTTCAAAACAAGATAATAGGAAACCAACCATGAATACCATAATACATCCATTATGTTCAAAATAGCTGCCCATACCATCAGACACAGTAAAATCTAACAAAACAAGACAGAACAAAACCAACCCTAACAAAATTATGAAAACAGTACAAGAGTTTAAGCCAAGACAGTAAGAAATTAAGAGTCACTACCTTCTTCTCCCAGGTGTTTCTTCCCCTATCACTTTTACAATATACATTGTGCATTTTTGATCCCTCTAACTCCTTCTGTTTTTTATGCTAGGGTTCACGCATACGAGTTCAAACTGTTTCACCCATGAACATGATCTCCAGTTGCATCCATTTACCTATAAGAACCTCAAGATTATTCTACTTTATAGTTGGGTAGCTTTCCGTGGTACAAAAATACCATACCTTTCTTATCCATTCTGTGGTTGATGGGAAAGTTGCGCTTGCTTTTTTCTGATCTCCTGTTGTATGGAACAATTGTTTTCTCTCCTTTGATTTTCAGTCTGTAAATTTCCTTTCAAGTTAAATGAATTTCTTCTTTTAAATTTTTTTATTAATTTGAAGGTAGTAAAATACAACAGAACAGGATGGAATACAGCCAATTGAGACAGTGTAGTGAAATTGGTACAGAACTTCACAACAGGTTACCAGGATAACAGTAATAGGTACCATAGTATATCTCATTATCTTCACAATAGTTGTTCTTTCAATCAGGTATAGCAAAATCAAAGGAAATACAGAATATTATAGAACTTATCAAAACAGAATACTGAATAGAACAATACCATTAATCAGGACAAAGCAAAATGGTGATAAAAATATTTGCCTTTAAAAAGATGATAGAAGGAAGTCCCCCTTATTTGCTATATTACATATGGTCAACATCTCAAGAGTTGCTCAGATCACTGGCTTCCACTTGCTAACGGAGGGGGAAGCAAAATGGGATGTTTGGTTCTCAGCCCGTGCACTGGTAGATTCACAGCCGCTTACTAGGGCAGCTGCTGGCTTGCTCGGTTTCGCAGTGCCCTAAATTCCAACATGGCGTGGATCTCAGGAGACGCTGCTTCTCGCCTTGGGGTGGCTGTGGCTTGGCAGACCACAGCCACTTACCAGGGCGGCTGGCTGCTTGCTCCCTTGGCTAGTCTTTAAGAGGCAGAAGTGCATCTACTAGTTCCCTACCACCTCCACCATCACCATGAGGAGGGCACGCAACAGTGAGACTGCTGTTAGAAGGGCACCCCTTGTTCCTACACATCTTATAAACAGAGGCCAAGGGTGGCTGCATTACCTGTAGGTCCTGCAGTGAAATGAAAATGCAGGGTACATTGTTTGAAAATTATTAAAAGTTTCAAGATAGCTCCAGCAAATCATTCAATCGATTGTGGTCCCATCTTTGTTTAAAACCCTGAGCAGGGCCCTTCCACACCCAGGAAGTCAGCCCTGGTAGAGACAGTGACAGCTTTTGTTTCATATCATGGATCAGTTAACTATAGTTCTCAAGCCTGGTACATTCCACTGTCTATTTCTGTATGATTCTGGAGCTAAGAATGTATTTTTATTTTTAGATGACCAAAGAAGACTATTATTCCATGATATTTGAAAATTATACCTGGGATTTAGCTCAGTGGCATAAGTGCCTGCCTGGCAAGCATGAGGTCATGAGTTCAATCCACAGCGCACACACACACACAGACACTATATATATATATAAATTTATATATATATAATAAAATTTTATTTTATATATATAAATATATATATAAATATATAAAAATATATATAAATATATATAAATATATATATATAAATTTCAGTGTTCAAAAAGTTTTATAGAAAGCCAGTCACTCTTACTCATTTGTCTCATTTGTCAGGCTGCCTTTTGCACTGTGACAGCTGAGTTGCCATCCTGAAGAGATTGTATGGTCAATAGTGTCTAAAGCATTTGCTTTCTGACTTTGTAGAAGTTTGCTAGTCCTGTTCTACACTGGACAGAAGATTCATCAGTCCATTCCAGTCCACATCAGCAGAGTACCAGCTGGTCAACAGATGTCTGAGAACGAATATTACAGGATGTTGGTGCACGCTCCTGAGACTGCAGCTGTGTGGAACATGCCAGGAGCCACCTGATCAGGCTTGGATCTGAGTTAGTGTCTCAAAGGATGATACGGGGGTGGGGGGTGATTTCAGATGTACATAGAGGAGCCTGAAGTGACACTGAATAGCATCATAAGAAATCATGGCTCTTTTTCATCCTCATTAATTCCTTTCTCACTTCATCGAGGAGGAAGTCTCCACGTGGTACTGGTGAGGCTTTACCACTTTGCTCCTGGTAATTCTTGAGAACACTCCATGGGCATATCAGGTAATGATATCCCTCTAGAATAAAATGACTGTTTGTTTTCATTGAATTTATTTTTATTTGCCTTCTATTTCTGGCAGGCAATACTAGTCTATGTATGCCAGTGTTTTGGTTTCTTTTTAAAATGCAATTGTTTATGTAAAATTTGTGAGTTTAATCTTAACAAAATTTAAATGATGATTTATTTTAACAAAAATAATGAGTCAATCATTGTGCAGATGTAAGAAAATGTGAGAAACAATCACAAAGGAGGTGGACAAATGACAAATGAAGTTTGGGAAGTACTGATAGAAATGATGTCTGCAAATTTTCTTTTCTATGATTGGCTACACGGTATAATGCTAAGCAGTTAGGTCCGGGACAACATTCTCTGATTCAAGGCTGTGGATTACTACTGTGTAGCCTTGAACACGTTTCTTTACCTCTTTGAGACTCATTCTTTTTGCAGCAAAATGGAGGAAGCACTCCCTTTTTGGCTGTAATATATACTACTGGCTGCCTGCCAGCATGCTTCCTCTTTCAGCCTATGCTCACAGAATCCCAGTTCGGTTTGGAAGTTGGCCCCTCCTGTAGGTAGATTCGAGCTTCAGACGCTGACACAAGCTCCAGATGTGGTGCAGTTGCCCTTGCCCATTGCCAATGACTTGCCCAGGAGTAGATGGATAATTCAATGCTATCAGGAGGGCAGAAAATATTTTTGAGAAAGTTCTGTAGCATCTGAGAAATACACTAAAATAATGTTCATTTTTTAATAATGTTCTCTTTGTGTGTGGGGGGATATTATCAGCTCTAGATGTGGGTCCTAAGACCAGTGTAGCCATTTGCTTCCAGCCTAAAGATGAAGCAAACATCAACTACAAGAAACAAGTGGATGGCCACCAGGCACAATAATGCTCTTGCACTAACTCTACATCTGGAAGTAAAATCTGTGATCTGGAAAATGTTCTCATTTAAGACAGTTGGATATGGGGTTTCTAATTCAGGTTGAATATCCTTTATCTGAATTGCTTAGGACCAGAAGTATTTTTGGACTTTGAATTTTTTAAGATTTTGAGATATTTGCATATATAATAATATATCTTGGGGATGGGACTCAAGTCTAACCATGAAATTCATTATATATATTCATTATATGTATATAAGATATATATATATATATATATATCTTGTATACCGACTGAAAGCAATTTTATACAATATTTTAAATAATTTGTGCATGAAATTAAGTTTCATGGTGTGAATTTTCCACTTGTAAATGCTCCCAATTTTTTGAATTTTGGGGCATTTTGCATTTTGTATTTTCAAGTTAGGATGTTCAACCTATACTTGCAATCAAAGGAATTCTGATACAGATATTGGTAACATGCATTCCAAATGCAAATAGTTACATTAATTTTTCTTCAAACTGACCTCCTTGGTCTGGCTATTGTTATATAGGCAATCTGTAGTATATAAATCTCTCCAGCAGCAAAGGCTCTTTTTTAACCCCCTGTTTTCCTTCCCCTCTTGTTCCTTGGGAACAGAACTCAGATCTTATTTGGAGTAGCATTGCTCCCAGTCAAAAGACTACATCTCCCACCTTCCCCTCACAGGTAGTTATGCCTACATGACTGACTTCTGGCCAGGAATATGCAAGTGGAAGTGAGTTGTGGGGATTCCAGAAAGACTACTTGCGTGGATCAGTACTCTGCTCTCTTACCTTCCTCTTTCTCTTCCTTCTTCCTCAAATGGAGATGCAATGGCTGGAGCTTCAGGGGTCTTCTTGGACCATGTGGTGACCTTGAGAATGGAAGTTCTGTGCATCAGAGAATAAAGAGAGAAACATCCTGGGTCCTTGATGAATTCCTAAAGCTGCCATGCCAGCCCTACACTGCCAAATTCATGATCACTTTTATGCAATACAGTATGCTGATGTGTCTAAGCCACAATTACTTTGGGATTCCTTTTACATACAGCAAAATCTAATTCTGACTGATTCTGTATTTAATTAGAAATGTCTTGTTTTTTCGTTCTTTATCAAAAGTCCAATGTCTGTAAATATTCAAAAGCATGACTAGAAAAGTTTCAGATACACAAAAGACAAGATTTAATATGCTCTTTATTGACACTCAGGTTACCCAAAGAAACTTAGAGGTGATAAGAGACTTTTAAAAGATTATTTATTGAATGTACTTAATTCTGAATCCAGTGTATACAAAGCACCCAAGTAATGATGCTGTCTAGATTATTATCATTGGCTAATGCAATATTCTGAGGTTACATGAGGAAATGAAAGTTCAGAGATCAGAAGAGATTTCTCCGAAGTTTTGTAGCCACTTAAATACAAAGGCAAGACAAGAACTCATATTTCTCCACCTTTGTGGCAGTAGTTTTTCACCTATCTTGAGTCCTTTGGCAAGGCAGTAAGTTTCACCGTGCAGAAGTGTCCAGGAGGTTATGGGTGATGACACTTCCTCCAGGGGACCTCTTTGGGCAGCCAGCTCAGAGGTGAGCTCTCTCAATTGGACTCCAAATTTGTAATTCAGGGAGGGGAGGGGGATGGGCAAAAAGGGGAGTCAAGATAGATGATGTACAGGTACAAATTTCCTATGATGAATATGATCACTATGTATATCTAAATTGTACCAATAAAGTTAACTTAAAAGAACCCAACAAATTAAAGATTCCATAATTTGTTCAGGACCAGAATATAATGGAAGAGTTAAACAGTTCCATCCTATTCCATGTATGTGTTCCTCAGTGTCTGTCTCTGTGATGCCAGTACATGAAGGAATTGAAGATAGAATAAATAAATAATCTAAGCCCCCAAACTTTATCCAGAACCTGTAATACAAGCAGGGTGAGTGCTATGCACTGAACCCCTCAAATTCATGTGTTAGAAACCTAATCCCCAAGCCAGCAGTACTGAGAGGTAGGACCTTTAAGAGTTGAACAGGACACGAAGGCTCTGCCTTCCTGAAGAGATTAACGGTATTATCACAGGAGTGGGTTAATTATCAGAGAAGTGGGTTCCAATAAAAGGATGAGTTTGCCCTCTTCCCTTTGTCTCCTGTATGCTTCTTACTCTGCCGTTCCCCTATGAGATGGCCCCTACAGCCTTGGACTTCCTGATCTCCTGCAGTCTCAAATAAATGTCTGTCCTTTAAAACTAACCCAGTCTCAAGTGTCCTGATATGGCAGCACAAAACACACTAAATCCATGGATTTATGGTCTCTCTCTCTTTCTTTTTCCTTTCTTTCTTTGGAGTTTTTCTTGGCCCCTTTCAATTTCCCAGTCTCCTGTAAAGAAGGTAGGAGACATATGACATTAAGGTGGCCAACACTGCCATGGGAGAGAGTCTAGAGCTACCTTAACTTGAAGACCCAAAGGGAAGCCTGACTGGAAGTTTCCAGAAACTATTCTGATGATGCACCTTCTTGCCAGAGGAATTATCTGTTACTGGCAGAACTTTATCAACATTTTCTTAGTGATGTTATTAAGGCAGCCAGCTTCCCCAAGCTGATGAATTTTAAATAATTTTTTTTTTAAATTTCGAAGCTGACAGAGTAATAAATTTTTTAAAACTTGGCTTGTTTGAAGTTTCTATCTGCAGCAGATTAACTCATTCACTGATTACAGATTGGGGGGAGGGGATTATTAGCCGATTCCAAGCACCATGTTAGACATTAAAGTATCTCTGACCATTTAATTCTTACCAGAACCCTATGCGGCAGGAATTGTTATCACGTTTCATATCCCCCCACCCTGCCATAATAGGGGATCCAGACTCAGCACTGGGCCTATGAGGCAGTGACACTTTCACTGTGGTCCCCATGCTGGGCCCAGCTACAACTTGGTCCTCTTAGCTCAGTCCTGGACTCAGCAAAGACAGATGGCCCACTTAGCCTGCCCAAGGACAATTTCTCCTGCTTGCCTGCCAGCTCGCAATATGTCCAGCCCGGCCAACAAGGTCAAAAGCTCCTTGGGGATAAAAGGGATGGGATGCCGCAGGGTAATAGCTGGAGTCACCTACTCCACTCCAGCTCCTCCTGCCTCAGAGGGTCAGGCTGCCAGGCTCTAAGAAAGCAGGCAGAAGTCAGGCTCTAGGGGCAGAACAAGAGAGTCCAGAGAGGAAGCCACAGGAGGCAACTTTCAATTCCATAGAAGACCAGCTACTAACAGAACTGCCCAATAAGCAGGAATGGGCTTCCTGTCACTACAGGTATGGAAGTGGAGGCCATAGTTGTCACCTTGCAGGAATCTGATGTGGGGAATCCCTCCCCTGGGTGATGCTGGCATTCAGTGACATTGAGATAACCCTTGTTCTGGAGGCCTCCCCGCTGTCAGCATAAGGCTATGCTGCATCAAGCACAAACTCTTCCCAGGAGCCACCAGATACTAAGAGGAGGTAAGTGGCATCTCAAAGGAGATGAAGCTTGACCTCTGTCCATCTGCCTCCCTCCTGGAGCTTTTGCCATTCTATACACTGCCTGCGGTCCACCTCTTTTGCAAAAAGCATAGTGGCTGTTCTACTACTCATATAACAAATGCCACTACTGGTTGTTGAGTCTGTGATGTTAGGGCACCCTTCCATGCACTGTTAGCTAATCTGATCCATTCAAATCATCTTTCCCAGTGACATGAATGGACTGATCTCCAAAGCTGAAGTACATTTCCCAAGGCCACATTCAGTCAGTGGCCGAACAAGCCTGGCTGTGAGATATTCTCTGGTTAGTCAGCAGTGAGGCATGTGGGGCAGGAGGAAGACAATGAGCAAGAGGAAGCGACTGGGTATGGTGGCCCACACCTGGAATTCTAGCACTTTGGGAGGCTGAGGCAGGAGAATCACAAATTGATCCTAGCCTGGGCAGTTTAGTAACTTACAGAGACCCTGTCTCAAAAGCTAAAATGGGAGGGGTGGGGAGAAACAGATGTGGCTCAGTGCTAAGACCCTAAGTATCATCCCCAGTGGGGGAGAGAAACAGACAGACAGACAGAGACAGACACACAGAGAGGAGGGGGAGGGAGCAAAGAGGAAAGAGGAGGAAATAAAAATGTTCTGGAGCAGAACTCAGAGGGCTAATGGAAGGCTGAGGCAAATTTAGGAAACTGAGGCTAGTAGAGTTAGGAAAAACAAACTGTAGTCTCCTAGGCCCAGGGCCTCCCAGTCCTCTTGAGTTTCCCAGCTGGGAGTGCTAATTTACCCTCTTTGCCTCAGAGGGACTTGGGAAAAGAGCCCTCCCTCCCACCCTAGTTGCAAAAACTTAACCCCCAACTATTCAGAGACAGAACTGAGGCAGCCCTTAGCAGCTGTCATCTCAGCCTCCTGGATGCACACACCCATGCGAACTTGTTGTCTTTTTCCACCTAAAACAGCTAAAATTCCCATTTCCCCAACTTCAGGGCACCGTTATTTAGGTTCTTGTGGTCTAGTTGTTTATTCATTCCACAAACGTTTACTCAGCACAAGCAGCATACTCAGTCAGCCTCAGCTGTCATTTTCAGGTCCATAATGCTTGCCGCTCTGGGTCACAGCTGATTACTCTCATGCACCCAGAGCCCAGAGAGTGGAATTAATTCAGCCATGCTTACACAGGTAGGAGACGACAGTTCTCCAGCCTGTGCCCTTGCTGCTGTGCAGCCAGCCTCGCTCACTCTGTCTGCAGTGAACCTGCAGCCCAGGGCCTGTCGCCTGAGCCATGTGCATGTGTGTCTGAAGGTCCTGGATTTCCCACCGTCTTGGCACCTGTCACAGTTTAGCAGGTTACCATGGTATCGCTCCCCAGCACCCAGGGCAGCAGGGACCACCATCTGTTTACACGGCTGTCAGAGGAATTGATGTCATGTGAAATTGTCAGCTCAGCAGGGTGGGAGGAGGAAGAGTGGGTGGCTATGAAAGCTTCCAAGCCATCAAAACTCATCTCCATCAAGAGCCACTGCTCCCCTGGGGGAAATGGAGCAGAAAGGGGGAGCTAGGAAAGGACATTTCCTGAGAGGAAGAAGTAGGTGGCAGTAATAATCGTCAAGATCATAGGAAAACTGGAAGTCAGATCCAGGAGGAAAAGCTCCCTGACCCTAGGGCTAAGTGCTTTGGAGCAAGATGAGAGGCAGGCTTGCCCTAGGGCAACCATGTCCAGGCAAACAGGACAATTTGCTGTTTGCCACACCTGCAAAATATAGGAGAGAGGAAGGTTGGGCTGAGAATGGTGAGTCCTGAGTTCTGATCACAGCTCTGATACAACCAATGCTGTCACAAGGAAAAGTGGCAGTTGCCCAGGGCACAGATCTCCAGCAGACACCTAACTGTCCCTAGAAATGTAACCAGAGAGAGAGGGAAGTCAGTTAGTTCCTGGTCAACATGCATCCTCTCCTCTTCAGTCTGCTGATGCTCCTCCAGGGAACCAGAGATCTACTAATCATTCCACTGGAATCCAGCAAGGCTGTCCAGAGCTAATCTGGTCATATGTCTCAAATCCTGTCCATGATGGTTGGTTCGGGCAGAATCACATGACTTAGGCCAATAAGCATCAGGAAAGAGAATCGTTTCCTTCTGTTGGACTGCTAAAAGGAGAACTATAGACCAGAGCTGGACAGCAGGCTTGTTACCATGAGAACAAATCCTGCCTGAGAAGGAGGCCAACATCATAGAAAGCAAGACCAAGAAGTAGAAAATAACTTTTCTCTCTCAATTTAATCACCTTAAACAGAATCTATTGCATTGACATCAGCCAATACACCGCCCCTTCTGCGGAGCTAATTGAGTTGAATTTTCTATCATTTGCATCTGAAATAGTGCTTTTTGGTTTATCCTAACTCCTTTCACGGGGAGAACACTGTAGGACTGGGAGGAATTACTACAGATGCTGGTTAGGTTAAGGTTGAGAGCTCCTATGACAAGTTGAGTAGCAGTAGCTGGTTGCTAAGTTGCCTTCAGAGGAACGTGGAAGGCTAACTACAGGATTTGGGTTTTGATGGGTGGGCTAAGCAAGTGGACACTGGACCTGACTTGTGGAGGAGTGAATTGACTGAGCTGGCACTGGAATCTCCCTTCTTCATCTTCCCTTGTGCAGTACCCCATCTCCCCACTAAAGACCAAGTATTTAGCAATATGGATTTGAAGTGACTCAGAATATTGACATACTTAGGTGACGCATGGGTCTCTAGCTAGCACAAGTAATACAAAGTCTGTTGAATTTGAGTAGATCCCTTTCTCTCTCTCAATTTAATCTCTCCTCGGTTTTCCCATCTGTAGAGTCAGGATTCTTGCTTGCACTTTGCTGGTAGAGAAAGAGAAGTAGTGAGTGAAGTGGGCAGGATGCACATAGTGGTAGAGTCAGGATTGCTTAGAATCTCTCATGCATCACGTGGGATGTCATAGTCTTCCACTTCAAGTAAGCAACGGCTTCAGGTAACAAGTTCTCCTTCCTTTAAAAATACATCAGTCCTTATCTCCTAGAAGATACAAACTGAAACATTTATGGGTGAGATTCACTTCAAAATAGTATAGAAGGGGGAGAGGAGGAAGAGATACAGACTAGAGTTGGCCAGAAGTGATATACATATGAGAGTTCAATACCCTATTTCTCCCCTGGTATGTAGTTTGAAATTTATATAATAAAATATTAAAAATAAATAAGACCTCTTGTCTATTTCTAGTATGGGCTGCTTTAACATATTTCAACATGCTATACTCAGAAGCTCAACTGGAAGGAAGCAAAAAGAATCACATCAGAATAACTGGTGGAGACAATTTGAATGTGTGCTTCCTGTGATTTTCTCTTCCTCTATCATAAATAAGATACCAAATTCATGCTCTTCAGATTCCGGAGAGGCCAAGGCAAAACATAAAGCAAGCCAATTTCAGTTTTCAAGGAGGAAGAGAATTTTATCGAGATTGGCAGGAAATATGTGAAGAGGTTACTGCAGAGATAAAAGGAGCAAAGCGCAAGTCCCAGAGCAGCACAGAAACCACAGAACCACTTGCCCCAGAACATGATGGGAATGTTGGAGCTAATCTGGGAACATCTCCATGGTAATCATTGGGTACCCAATGTCCAGAGACAGGGGCTGCTCTTAGAGAATTTGCCAAGGTCTAAGAATGCATGGCCTTCACCTTAAGGCAGGAGCTGAGACGCTTTCTGTGAGGACCAAAAGTGGCATCATGGTTTGTCAGATGGGACTGAGTTTAGAGTGTAAATTGATTTAAAGAAAATAAAGAAATATGTTGGGCTGGAGATATAGCTCAGCGAACAGCACCTGCCTGGCAAGCACAAGGTCCTAAGTTCAATATTCAGTACAAAAAAAAAAAAACCAGAAAGAAAAGAAAAAATAAATATGCTAAGGTGAGTGCATAAAGGGGAGAACATAACAAAGAATGTAGCTCTAAGTCCCAAATGGAAAAATCTGATCTTGACTCAGATGTGAGACAGGTTTATGAGCTGTGAGACCCTGAAGAATTTCTTTTGCCCATCCAAGACTCAGATTCTTGATCTATAGAATTAGGACAGTGGAACCTACTTGAAGAAGTTGTTGGGAGGATTAAAATGACAGGAGACCCCACAAAGGATACACTTTAAGGCAGCCTTGACTTCTATGTCCTCCTCCCAACCCAACCATCCCTTCCCCTTGCATGTAAGAAACAGCTACTTAAGTGGAACTATAATTAATATGCAGTCAGCAAAGGCTAATTAAGAATTTATTTTTGTTCCTTGACTAAATGACAACTTAAAATCTGTTTTCTCATTTTCTTAGTTGGCTACACAGAGTCCCCCAGAGCCTTCTACAAACAGCCAGGAGGCTCCAGTTAAATCTACCACTAGCAATAAGTCATCTTTACAGCTGAGCGCTGTATGTGTGATCCACTTCCCTACCTCCCTGCAGAAAAGATGAGACTCACACAAGCAGATTGATTTCCTCCAAACTTGCTCCTTTCCTGGTCTGCTCCAACTCAGTAAATGAAACACCAAACCCCTGGAGTCATCTTTGATTATCTCCATATTCATATCTCTTCATCCCTCCTGACCATGACTGCTGGCTCCATCCCACTTCCACCAGATGCCCAGTCCTCTCTCAATTTCAAACCACCATCTTTTCCTATCGAGAGCTTCCTCATTGGTATCCTGCTTCCAACTCCCTTTGCATGACAGCCTGTATCTTTCCAAATATAAAGTGAATGTTTAAAATATTAATATCAATATTAATATTAATCAAAACCATCTAATGGCTAACAGGCTTAGAATAGAAATGCACTCCCTATCCTGGCATCCAGCAGCAGCTCGTCTTTCCCATCTCACCTCATTAATCCTTGTCCCATCTCTACTCACATGGCATCAGCCCTTCTGACCACCTTTCTGTTTCTTGCACATACACATTAAGCTTTTTGCTACTTCCTGGGCCTTTGAATCTTCCCATAGCTGCATCTTTCTAATTTCTAAAATGTCACTTAAGCATCATGTGTTGGTGACAATCCTTATAAAATAGACTTCTCCCCCCTACAGCTCTTTGTTGTATAAATGCACCAAAAGTAGCCCTGTATAAAGGCTCCAAGCTTGTTTCTTCACAGTAGCAGAGACAACTCAAAAGTCTAGCAGTGACAAACTTAAATTTTTATGCATCTACTTACTTAAAAAAAAAACCTGTCTCACAGAAGCAAATTTTTTAGTCACTTGGTGCCCCCAGGTTTGTGTATCCCCCTCACCCGCTAGCTACTGGTAAAACAGGGACTTGAGGTTATAAGTCCCAGGCTTGTACTGCCATCTGGAGCAGTCTGACACAGACAGTCTTCTGGTCATGCTGACTAATGTCACCTAGAAATGTCAGCCTGTCTCCAGCACCTTATCACTTGGGAGTTTCCTTGTCCTCTGCCCTTCTGGATAGTAGCCCTTTGCATGAGCTGTTAGATGATTTTATATGGTGAAATTCTTGCTTTCTCATGCAATTCTGTCCAAGCCGCACTCAATGATTATCATGCTTTACTGCATTTCATGGTCATATCTTCTTCCTCAGTCAGCCACCAGATCCTTCAAACTCCCACATTCTTACCTATTACTCTCTGAAACTACCTGCTTAATGTGTGTCTTCCTTTTTGTGTTCATTAGAATGTACAGTGCATATTGCAAAAAAGCTTGTGCAAAAAATATTTGTTTATGCTAGTAACCAAGGAAATCCCCAAATAAAACAAAAGGTGTCATTTTTCATACAAGATGGTGAATTTTTAGAAGTTTGACAGTGACACATATTGCAAGAATATTAGGGGAGAAAAGCACATTCATTCCCTGCCAGAGTGAGTATATATGAGAACATCTTGAAGGGTATTTAATTCAAAATCTGAAGTATACATATTTATGAACAAGCAATTTTTACTTCTCATATCTACCCTAGAGAAGGATTCCCACCTTTGCACAAGGGGAAATGTTATAAATAAATAAATAAGTAAATAAGGACTTGTACTATAACAGATGCACTTTCCTCTAATTTTCCTGTACACACAACAAAGCTCTTGGGGGTTACATGTAAGACAAACATCAAAAGACTCTGAAAGTTTGACAGAAAAAAAACTGGGTAAGCACCTTAGGGTCCAAGGGACAGCACAGTATTGATTTTTCTGAGTTTTCCTTCTGCCTCTTACATCCCAGACTTGAAGCTACAGAACGTAGCATCCAAGAAATGCCAGAGGCACAAGCAAAGGGAAAAAAAGGTCCAATCAAAGTTTCCTCTCTCAAAGAATCAGGAAATGTGCAACCCAGAAAGACAGAAAATTATTAGACAATAACTGCCATATGTCTCTTTGTCACACAAATGAAGGCTAGGTTGGAAGCCTTGATCTCCATTCTTACCTGGCTATGACAAATTTCCCCCACTCTAATCTTGAGTACTAGCAAAAGCAACCAATTAGAGAAAGTAGTAAGTTCTCTCACACTTATAGTAATGGAGAAAGGTAAAAGGATGTATTTACTTCCTTCCAACAAGGCAGATGTAAACGGAGTTTTAGGGTGGAGCTGGAAGATGGGATGGGGTTTGGAGTTAAAGTTGAACCACTGTACAGAAATGAAGAATTATCCATACCTCAAGTGTCTGGGATGCCAAATAGAACTGTGACTTCCATCCCTATACAGAAATGACATAGCAACACAAACTCTTTCTTGCCAAAAAAGTTTTATGAAGAAGACAACTAAAATAGGAGGCTTAAAATGTGCACTGTCTCATAAGACCCAAAATGTCCTGATTCGTTTTAGCAAAAATACACAAAACTAAACACGAAAACTCAATCAGCAGATACCAACACCAACATGACAGACGTTAAAATTATCTGATAAAAATTTCAAAACAGGCATCATGAAAGTGTTCTAATAAGCAATCATGACTATGCTTTAAGTAAATTAAAAAATAGAAAATTGAGCAAAGAAATAGGAGGCTTTAGCAAAAGATAGCAAAGTATAAAACAGGTTAATGGAAATTTTAGAACTAAATATACAGCAACTGAAATAAAGACTCAATGGATGGGCTCAACAGTAGCATAGACAGGGCAGAGGAAAGAATCTGAGAACTTGAAACAGAACAATGGAAGTTATCCAGTGTGAACAAAAGAGAAAATAGAAAAATAATTAATGTCCTCAGGGACATGTGGGACTATAACAAAGACCTACCATTTTGTCACTGGGGTCACAGAAGGAGGTGAAAGGGGGACATAGCTAAAAACAAAGTAACAGTTGAAGACTTTCCAAGTTTGGCAAAAGACATAAACCTATAGATACAAGAAGGTGACTAAACCTCAAACAAAACACTTGCAAAGAAATGCATGACAAGACACATTATAGTCAAACTTCTGAAGACAAAAGGCAAAAAATAAAACCTTAAAAGTATATAAAAATGACACTTTACTAATAGAGGAAAATCCAATTTGAATTATGGTGCATTTCTCATCAGAAACCATGAATGCCAAAAAGAAGTGTTACTATAGTTTTCAGCTCGTGAAAGAAAAGAAATATAT
>PVJX010033345.1:0-19745 GCA_004027295.1 Dolichotis patagonum | reverse complement strand
AGACCTGAGTGCTCCCTAAGAGCCATGCAAAGTGGGTTCAGACCTCTCTGCACACACTGTGAAAGGCTGGCTCAAATTTCCTTCTGATTTTCAGAAAACATCTCAGGCTTATCTCTGACTCCAACAGCCTGATTCTACTGACTTGTGCTATTAAATGTGGATGGAATGTTGAATCAGAATTCTAAGAACTAAAAGGTACGTAACTGCCTGCAGCAATAATGAGGAAAAGAAAGTTGTTCAAAATGAAACTGGAATCTCAGCAATGTTTTAATTTTCATCTCTTGAATGAGCAGTGGTGTTGAACATTTATTTCATATATTTATTTACCATTTCTACTTCTTCATCTGAGAAGTGCCTGCTCATTTTAGATGCCCATGTTTGGCATTGATCTTTAAATTTGCGGGGTATGATATTTTTAAATTCTTTATGCATTTTAGATACTAGTCCTTTGTAAATTTTTTCCCACTCTGTGGATTGTCTCTTCAGTCTGTTGATAGTTTCTTTTGCTGTGCAAAAGCTGTTAAATAAAATGAGGTGTCAGTTATGATCCTTTGTAATGTTTCTGGCATGATCAGGGTTTTGTTCATCGAGTTTTTGCTCATGCTTATGTCTTTAAGTACTCATTCTCTCTTCCAAAGATTTATAATGGCTATTATCAAGAAATCAACCAATAACAAATGCTGGCAGGGCGATAGGGGAAAAAGGAATGCTTCTCCAATGTTGGAGGGAGTGTAAACTGGTGAAACCACTGTGGAAATCCGTGTGGAGATTCCTTTAAACACTAGGATCTGAGGTCCTATTTGACCCAGCTATTCCCCTTCTTGGTATCTTCCTGAAGCAATTAAAAGAATCATACAGTGATATATGCACACCTCTGTTTATAACAGCACTGTTTATAATAGCTAAATCTTGGAAATAGCTCAAATGACCATCAGTTGATGATAAAGAAGATGGAGTTTTTTTAATTCAGTGGAGTACTACTGAGCCCTAAAGAAGAATAAATCTGGGATATTTCTAGATCAATGGATTCACCTTTAGACCATACTCTTAAGTGAGATAAGTCAGATGTGTAAATACTGCACTGTTTCTCTGGTGTGAGAAATTTAAAGTATAAATAAGAACCAAAATGTATAACAGATATTGTGAAACAGAAGGAATATGTTCAAATAGAAAGGGGAGAAAAGAGAAAAATGAAAAAAATGCAAACAAAACTTTTGTAAACAAGGAGGAAAAAGGGATTGGAGGGAGGATAAGGAAACAGGGAAAAAGAAATATGAAGCTATATCATGTACAAATTCCCTATGATGAGATTATTTTTATATCTAAAATGTATCAATAAATAATTAAATCAGTTAAAATGAAAATTATGAAATTGGAACAGTAAACAGAGGCCACCTTAACCAAAATCCTTTATCTCCAGGTCAGGAGGTTCCATATGACTCGGCATTCAATGAGAACCCATTGAACGCCTCAATGATAAAAAGGCAGGATTGGCTTCGCCTTTTTCATTCTGGCCACTATGTGAAGAATGGGTTGGGAAAGACATAAAAGGGAGTTATATGAGCCAGGTAAGAAACAACTGAGATCAACAATATAGAGAAGCTGGTGGAAATGGAATTGGAGAAAGACAGAAAGGTCTACAGATGATGTTAGAATCATTAGATTAGGTAAAGGAGGCAGAAGAATCCAAACAACTTCCATATTTCTAATAATGCTGAAAATACCTCTGATCACATATAGCAGGTTCTTCTGCTTTATTCCATAGGGACATGGAACTCTTTTCTTTTAAAAAGTTCCTGGGACTGTGCTCTATTTCTATTTGATCATTTTTCAACATTTTTCACTAAAATGCTTGTTTTCAAATTTCATCAAATACCAAGGTAGTGTGTCACTGCTGTTCTTTATTCCTATTTATTTCCTTTTTTACAGTAAGCTGTAAAAAAGAGATTGGTCTTAATTACTTACATTATAGTCTTCATTATATCCTTCATATGTTTCAAATAACATGACACAATTTGTCAAGAAAAGAGAATCACAGAAAAGGTCAAATACCAGATCTTCCAAAGAAAGCTTTTGCCCAGCACATCACAGAGTTATAATTTGGCACTTTTTATGTGCTAAACATTTGATGAATGTAATTGCTGAATCCTTAGCAATTTTCAAGGCAAGTTTGATACACCCAATTATAGAAGGAGAAAGGTAAAGATGTTGAATGACATACCATCCTAGCAAAATGAGAAACTGGCCTGAAAGCTAGAGGAAGCCCTGAGAGTACCTTCAGCTTAATTATCTGTTCGTTATTTTTAAAATCTTTCACTAATTGATGCCCTTGAAGTGGGTGCAATACAGGGATGAATTTTTAGAGAGTGGAATTGCAGGATGGTGCAGGAAAAAGACATCTCTGCTTCATGGTAATTGTATACCAGGCCGTGAACTGCACATCCTTATCATTTTATTACCCAGGTATAAAATCTTGTAGGTGAAAGTGGAATAGAACTACACCAGCTTGACAATACAGATGACGCCCTGCTTATTAATCAGGAGGGAGAAGAAATAGTTTTTACCGACAGAACAGTGTTAACTTCAGGGACATGTTAACTTCATGGATACTTTGAAAGTGAAGCAATGAAGAAATTTGCTTGCTCCAGTGAGAAAAACCAGAGGATAAGGGAATATGTGAAAAAAAAGTGTGCAGGAAATCTGACATCAGAATTCATCCATGCTGTTATAATAAGGAAAAAGCTTTCTTCCTCCTGTATCCTGCAACACTGTTTTCCTAGCTCCAGTGTTTGTCAAAATTACTGAGGGTGGGGGTACTTATTAAATATATTTAATCCATGTGTTGTGTCCTGAGATTCTGTTTTAGGGTCAGATCTGGTTACAATTCAAGAATTTAGGTTTAACAGAAACTCCTTGGAGGATTCCAGGTAGAAGTACTAAGCTGACATTCCCCAAAATAGTGGTACATAGCCCAAGAACCATAGCCTCCCGCCTATGGCAAATGCCCTCATCCTTCTACCAGTCACATCCTCCTGAGTAGAGGGGGTTCTGAGTACCACGTATATGCACTTAAGATAGTCATCCATGTTACCTCCCTGGTGCAGCATTTCCTGAGTTTCTCCAAGCTAAATGAGCTCTTTAGTGCTTTCAAAGCTCTATTTAATATCTTTATGATAGCATTTATCAAATTATATTATAATTATCTTCTTTATGTGAGTCATTCCCCTATCAAAATATGAGTAACTAAACTATGACTGGTTCATTTCAATTTCTCTGGCATCTAGCACACTTCTTAGTACAAAGCAGACACTGAATGTAGTACTAGTATTTATTGTAAACCCCAATATCGAGTTCAGTCATCCAAGTATTATAATCCTCTTTCTAGTCTTCCTCACAATCCAAAAAGTGATACTTGTAATCCCACTGAGACGTCCTTGTTAACCATATGTAACCTAATGTAAACCATAACAAGCTTGCTGAAATGTGTTGTTTCAGCAAGTTAATTTCAACCTACCACCACCAATACAACCCATAACAAGAGTAAAAACACCAAAACATTCTAAGTGAAGGGCAGCCAAAGGGTCCTAAATCCAATCCCCATGAGGACATGTGGACAAAGGCCTTGATCCCAGAATTTATTGTCTTGTGAAGAAGGCTGGTGGCTCAGGGATGAGTGACAGTGAGGATGGTGGGAATTACATGAGTAACTTGAGCTGGCTGGCCAGGTGCAAGATTGACATCTTTGTAAATTACAGAGATAAAGATATGTAGAAGGATCAATATACATAATCCAATTTAGGTATCAATGGAATTGCTTTGGGGACTATCACCAGCTTTTTACATATCAGTATAAGGAAATAATCAAAGTCACAGTAATTGCTTTGGATTCAAAGGGACTCACTGGAGTTGTCTCCCACAGTATTTTTATTGTTATTATGTTGCATGAACTGACAAAGCTGGGAAAGGGTCATGAAATTAAAGCGCCACAAGTCTTGGTTAGTGCTCCCATCACATGGGCACCTACAAAATTAGCAAGTCTATGGTTTACCTAGATAAAATGCTGTCTTAGTCAGCTCAGGCTGTGTGTTAGTCAGCTTTCCCTCATTAAAACACAATATCTAACACTTCCAATTATAAAAAAGGAAGTTTATTTTGGTTCAGAGTTTCAGTGGGCTCAGTCCATGGTTACCAGGCTCCAAGGTAGAAATGGCATAGAGAGAGGATATGTGGATGACAGCTTCTGATAGCAGCTACTAATACCTTGGTAGCCACAAAACAGATAGGGAAGTCAGGAGCTAGGGAAAAGTGCATACCCATGCAGTTCACAGTCCTGGTGACCTCACTGTTCTGAGCAGACCCCAACTCTAAACATGATATTATGCGGAGACATTTTACATCTAAACCATAACAAGCTGCCACAACAACATGCCATATGCTAGGTAAACAGCATAAATTTATTCTTCTAGTTCTTAAGGCAGAGAAGGACAAGAAAAAAGTCCTCTAGAGTAGATTTCAAGTGCCACCATCATTTTGCTGTGCACTACTATGACCTCTTTGTGTGATCTAGGAGAGAGAGAGTAAAGTCCCTCCTGGGTCTCTTCTTACACAGAAACGAATCCCACCGTAAAGACTATACTTTCATGATATTGTCTAACCCTAATTACTTCCCAAAAGTCTGTCTTCCAATGCAATCACATTGGGAATTACAACTTCAGCACACAAATTTAAGGGGGACAGATTCAGTCTGCAGTAAGGGCTAATAAACCAGTTATCTGATGCTGGCCTTCTAGCTACAGATTTCACCCTTAGTGTTAAACCACTTGGAGTCCCAGATTTTGCCTCCATAAAATAAGGTGTTACTTTCCCCATCACAATTATTGGAGAAACATGCATAACGGCCTTTCAAATGGTAAAGCATTGTACACAGTGTGGTTAATAAAAGGTCTTCTTTAATTTGGAAGCTGCTGCAGTCCATAAAGAACTCCTAAATTGCTAGCAGTGACACACAGAAACCCAGCAGGACTGGCAATCGGGAAAGCTTGCGTTTTTCCCTCTTTGAGTGCTTAGAAATTTTCACCATGGTGTAATTTTTATTAATTTATTTGAATAATTTGATAAACATAATTTAATCTGTATAATAACTATCATTAGCTTTGTTTGTAGGCAAACTCTTTAATGAGAATGTTACGGGAAATTTTGTGCATTGCATTAGCGTTTATTTATATTTTTTGGCAGTCATCACATAGTTGGCTAAGGTTTACGCTGAACTGAAATCCTATCTGCCACTCCAATGGTATGCCTGGGGCCAATCAAACCCTTTTTTATTTTATTCTGGAAGGAAATGTGTACTATAGGGTCATCCTCAGGCTTATGCATTCTAGAGAATAACAGATAGGATATAAGCTTCCAGAGGGTGGCAAGAAGGGGGAAAGGGATTTCTTTTTTTTTTTTTTCTTCAAGTTCCCTGCAGACATAAACATTTACTTAATGATTGCCCTTGCAATCCTATTCCTATTGCTACTTTATTTTATTTATTTCCTTTTTTATTTCAAAGAGAAAAAAGTTTAAAACATGATAATTAGGAGGTAAAAATGGTATATACATTGTGTATTGTTATCTTCAAATCAGTTACTCAAAGTACAAGACATCTGCATTTAATTGTCTGAACAATACTAACACAAACCTCTCTTCAATGAACTCAGAGAAATCAGTAGTATAACTACATATATATATATATATATATATATATATATATATAGTTTCAGCTTCTCACACTAGTGAGACAATATGATGTTTACACACGCATGTGTAATTTATTTTATTTCTTTTTCTGAGACAAGGTGTTGCTATGTAGTTAAAGTTGGCCTTGAACTATGTAGCACAGGTTGACCTGGAACTTGCAGTGATCCTCTTGCCTCAGCCTCCCAACTGCTACGATTACAGGCATGTGCCCACCATGCCTGTAATGTTGTAAATTTTTTAACTAGAAGAGTGATATCTTCTGGATAGTTACAGTTCCTCCAGTCCTTCTTTAATTCATGTATTTATTACACAAATAGTCAGTGATATATGTATGATGATGAACTTTCAAATCAATTTGGTAGAGTAAGGAATATTTAAAGAAGAGACGAAACATTATTCCTGGGTATACCAGGGAAGGTATTTCCAGAGGACAATGGTGTGAGTTGGTGGACTGAATGAGGAAGAACCATCCTCAATGTGGGCAGGCACCATCCAATCAGTAGGGGCCTAGGTAGAGCACAAAGGTCAGAAGTCAGATGATTTCCTCATATTTGTAGCTGGCACATTCTTTTTTCTTTGGGCATCAGGATGACAGGAACTTTAGATGCCAGGACTTGCACCTGTGGCTCCACCCAAGATCTCAGGTCTTTGTTCTTTTTTTTTTTTTTTTAATTTGAAAGAGAATAAAACAAAACAAAAGGGGGCAGTACAGAGCAGATAGAACAGGACAACATAGGCAGCACAGTACATTAAGTCAACTGGACATCAACAGTATCTAACACCATATCTCTTACTCTGCTATAGTTGAGCATAGTTTCAAATACAATAATATCAAACATAACACAATAGTATTAAGCCATACATAGAGTGAAAGAATTACAGGGCTTTCTGAACCGAATAACAGAAAATGATTAATGGGTACTATAATATCTCATTTTTGATAAAAAAGAAAAAAAATTGTTTGAACTATCACACATATTCAGAAGTCCTACCATGCTTTTTTTGTTCCACTACCATTGGTTCTATCTACCACATTGTGCCCTATTGGAATTGGAACATGTGTCATAGTTCAGGAGACGCTCTTGCTTCTGGTTTCCCCGCCCTGGGGTGGCTGCAGCTCCCCAGACCACAGTCACTTTCCAGGGCGGCAGGCTGCTTACTGGTTGGCTCGGCCCCCTAAGTTCCAGCATGGCGCGGATCTCAGGAGATGCTCTTGCTTCTGGCCTCCCCGCCCTGGGGTGGCCGCAGCTCCCCAGACCACAGTCACTTTCCAGGGTGGCAGGCTGCTTACTGGTTGGCTCGGCCCCCTAAGTTCCAGCATGATGCGGATCTCAAGAGATGCTCTTGCTTCTGGTTTCCCCGCCCTGGGGTGGCCCGGGAAAGGGATTTCTTTGGAAAGAGACAAGTGTAAGTCTTTGCATGACCTTTTAGGCAAGTTAGCAATTTGTCAATCTAGCCACTGAGGAGAGAAAGGATTATCACATCATTAAATACAATGAGGTAAAATATGGCAGTAATCTTCTTTAAATGTGTTGATGGTGCTGTGAAGAGAGCAAGGAGGAAAACTAGCTAGACTGAAGTACTGGCACCCAAGAGTCCTGAAAGAAAAGTGTGGTTCTGCGTGACTGACGGAGTGTGTCTGGTCTCTGCTTACAATGTCTGAAACTTTTTCTCTTGCTTTCTCATGACTTCTCCTCTGTGTTGTCTGCTGTCTTGCAAACTTCCTTTCACTGTCTATAACTTGTGCTTAAGAAAAACACATGATGCTTTGAGAGAATTTCCATAAATACATCTTTGATTTTATAAACTTACCACACAGTAGCTTGGGTTTCCCAACTCTGAGATTATTCCTTCCTGATACTACATTTTCAATGAAGAGTGAGACCAGAGGAGCTATTAGAAGAACTCCTGCCTGTACAAAATAAAATAAATGATGATCCTCAACCTACACATTAAAGCATCACTTGCATTTATGAAAAAAAGGCTCCTTAAGAATATGTCACTTATCACTTAATTTGCTATTTTTATTTTCATCCAAATTTATTCCATGCTCTATGTTTTCATCTGATCTCTAACAAACAGAATGGCAGTGACGTGAATAAACAATAAATGGATTGAAAGCTTTTTCAAAGCAAAATCAGTTAAATTTTTCAGGCAAATGCATAATTATAGGTTTAAGTTTTTTTATTATTTCTCTAACTTCAATATCTACATGAAGTAATAGAAAAGCACAGGGTCTTAATTTAGGAAAATCAATTCCAGCTTTAACCTGCTCTTTCTTGTTATTCTGTACCTGAGGTTTTTAAAAAATAATTAAAAACTAGAGAGCAGGAAGCATCATTATCATTATTAAAATGACTGCTCTTTACAAGTAATTTCAGGTTCTGAGATTATGTCTGAGCCTATCTCCTTTCTTTTCTTTTTTCTTTAGATTGAATTTTCATATCTGTACTTTGCATTGTATTTATTGTGCAGAATGATGGGGAATGGCAGGTAACTACTAGATTACTCCAAAATTCTCTCCTCAAATCGTTTCTTCTTATCCTTTTCCTCTTATCTCTAAGGCTACACTTCACTTGCTATCCTGAGTTCTACAACCTTCTCTCTTTGAAGAAACTCACACTCTAATGTGGAAGAATGGCATATAAACCAATGTATCAGTTCAGAGCAAAGTATATACAAAAAGCTGTTGTGAGGATGTCTTAGAAGTGCTTTTTAAATAAGTATGAATAAGAATTGTTTTAATTTGCAAAAATAAAAAAGAAAGCAATAGTCATTAGCCATTGCTTACATTGAAACAAGTTCATCTCTCCTTACGGTCATATGGCAAGTAAATGCCTTCATTTGTGGAAACTCTACCTTTAAACCTGTCATTAATCACCTTTCCAATTTAGCTTTAGGCTATTTGGTATCATCACCTATTTTTTCTAAGAGGAAAGCTCTTACATCTTTAGTCTCCTATTATTTAGCCATGCTAATTAGCTATGCTAATTAATTTTGTGATCTAGTTTGTATGTGTCTAAAGTACTGACGATATGCCAGATTTTGTGTAGAAACCAACTGATAAGGATAGGTTGAATGGGAGTTTCACAAAGAAACAATGAGGGATGTGGCGGGGACACTATACAGATTGAAGACTTAAATACAGAACCCATTAGTAAGGCATAGTATACTGCATATCTTGAAAATTGACCCTCAATATAGGGAGCAGAGATAATCAAGAAGAGTTGAGCCATAAAGGAAAGTAAAGGCCAGATCATAAAGCTTGTTGTAAGTAGTGCTAGAAAAATGAAAACAAAGTGCAGATAGAAGTCCAGGAAATACAGGGTATAGTATATTGCAAAGACTAAAGAGGGACAAACAGTAAGTAGAACAAGAACACTGGAAATAAATAGAAGTAAAGGGATTCGAGAAATGTTAAGAACATAGAAAAGATATATGGTTGGGAATAATTTAACCTCCTGTTGAAAAGCAAGAAGGGCAAATGTCCAAGTTTTAACAAGATGGATGATAATGATAGCCTCCTGTGAGGTATGGCCCAGAAGATAAGCCATTTGAGAAAAGAAAGGGAGACGATTAGGAATTTAATTTGAATCATGATGTGCTTTGAGATATCTTTGAGACATCGCATGGAAATAATCACTAGAAAACTTGGACTCTGAGCTCAACCGTGCATGTAAAATTGAATAAAAGAACTTACAGCTGCAGTTTTAGGGTAGAAAGAGAATGTAGAACATAATGCTTTAAATACTGTTGGGGCTTAATATTATTCAATGATTTAAAATTACATTCTCCCAACATTTGCCTATCATGACCCATATATGATAATGGCACTTTTAATTGCTCATTCAGTCATGTTTGCTAATGCCTTCCCATGTGTTAGACAACATAGAATTGTAAGTCTTCAGGATTCACAGAAATGCTGTAGAGTAGTACGTTATTCACAGAAAACTTTTCTTCCCTCTAACACAAGATGCAGTGGTCTGGCATCTATTGAAACACAGCAAAACCAGATTAATCGGTTTCAAATTGCAGTTTTGGACTTGTTGGCTAAAATTGGAAAGTGTTGTATTTTTTTTTCATTCTTTGCTGTATTTTTTGTTCATTCATCCTAAAAGTAGTAGTAATCTTGGTTATTCTTTCAAATAGTTCGTTAGGAAGATTAAAACAAAGCACTTAGGATATTTACTGGCTCACAGTAAATGAAATAAAATTGTCAGTCACTACTGACACTATCTACTATGTTCAAGATTAAATGAGCCAGAGAAATTAGCATCTTTTTTGAATATTAGTTGATTTTCATCTATTTTATACATACCTGTGGAGGTTGAGACACAGTAGAAAGTATGAAAGATACACAAGACATCAGTCACTTTTCTCATTGCTAAACAAAATACCTGACACCCTAAACATAAAGGAGGAGAAATTTATTTGGTTCACAGTTTTGGGGAACTCAGTTTGTGGTCTGCTGGCTCCAAGGCAGAAACATTACAGTGAAGGATGTGATAAATCAAAACTGCTTAGTACATGAAAGAAAGGAAGTACAGCAGAGCAACAATGCCAGGGAAGGGATGGCAGATCAAATATAGTACCCAAAGTCACACCTCTATAACTCCCTGGTACACGTCCTGATGTACTTTACTAAACCACGAGGCTACAGTCCAAAAAAACTGTCACGCACAGTAATGAGACAAGATGATTCGTATTGCTGTGCTTCCATGGAATAACATCTTGCACAACAAACATACAGTTCTCCTGGTAAACAACTGTGCATTCATTAGGAGTTGATAATATTAGCAACACTCAAAAATATCAATCTTAGGTAAATGCAAGAATGAATGGCAATCCTAGGGAATCAGGTATGAAAATCAGAATACACACTGTATCTTCAACTCATCAATCCCAAGAAATGAAAGGCAGAGTTGTGGAAATGGAGACTAGAAATTCTAGAGGCAAATTTATTTAAGGAATGAAGTTCAGGTGAAAAATAAGCAGGTGAATAAAGAATAGGGTTGTAAAATCTATTCATTGGAGAAAATATTTATAGCCCAAGAAGCAAACTTAATCCCAGCTAATGCCCTATCTATGATTTATGAAGCAGAAATAAAGGGTAAAAGGAAAACATACTCACCAGAAAAAGTACATGAAAAAAGACCTACTACATATCCTTTGCTGACTTTTATAATTACTTACCAGCAGGTGCTGGACTAGTAGACTGTGACTTATAATTGAACCTGAAAAATTAATTGCATAATTTCAAGCAATCTAAAGTTAATTTTTCTAATATTACACCATGAAACATAAAGCATTGTGAAGACTCCTGATAAGAGAACAAAAGAGAAGAATAAGTGCTCTATAATCATTTGATTCCCACCTAGCCAAGTGCAGCCGTCTTACTCTAAACATGGAGCCTTTTACCACATGAGGCTCTAGTCAAAATCAGTGTATCCCATGAATTTCTAACCATGAGAACCAGCACTGCACAATGTGGACATACCTGCTCTACAAAGAAAGCTCTTTAAATCAGGCTGACCCAAAGACAGATGAGCCACATCATTTCAAAACAAATCAGGTTTACTGATTTCCTTCAACACACACTGGAGTTCAACCTTTTCCATTGCTTTGGAGAATCCTCATCTTCTATATTTGTTTTATTCTTCCTTCTGTTCAGCAAAAAGTGGTGGAGTGGCAGTCATTGTATTTCTGAAGGGCTCCTTCAGTCACACTATGGTTCCCAAACGGTAGGAAGTCACTGGAGCTAGAAAATTAGTTTGCTATGCTCTCCCGTGAGCTAATGCTACCTATGTCATTTTAAATGACTGGCTCGAAGTCATGGACGTGGTGGCTCCAATTAACCTGTTTCATAAATACATTTTAGTAGAGTCAGGCCAAAGAGATTAATGTATTTCAATTTGGAAATATTATCTGAAATGTACTGATCCTGGGAGAGATTAGCAATACTGCCAATGACCACACACACAAAGTCATGAACTAATTATTAAATTGGCAGTGTAATAACTAAGAAGCTGTTCCTGTCTTCCACTGCACTGTTCACTGACAGCAATGGCAGAAGCTTAATAGTTTGCACATATATTTGTTAAAGGGAGCAATAATATCTGGACGTGCATCTTTGTAAAAGATTTGTGTATACTACAGTCCCAGAATGATTCCAAGGTAGAATTAACAAACAGTATCTAGTTCTTCTTAGTTACTAGGTTTTGAAAATGTAGCAAAAAGATATGTTTGCTATTTATCTCATAAAAGATACTGTGTATTAAATAGAAATTCTGCTTGCTAATATATAAACACATAAACATTAGATATGATTGAGAGATCTTGAATCTGTAAGAAAAAACTCAGTACTAATAGGACTTAACAATTGTCTTAATGAGACTATCGTAATGAACTCCAGTAAATTAAATGATGAAATATTTCAGCACCTGTCACAAAGTCCAAAATTAAATGAGATCATATTTCACAGAATCCAGTGTTAACCTGGAAAAAAAGTTTCCTATCCTTTGATGCCAGTAAATTAAAAAGGAATAACTAGTACTCATCTAAAACTTTAGTTCACCTAATCCCACTGAGTCTCTTCTCCTACCAGACTATTGTCATAAACTGAGCTTTGCCCTCAGAGGGAATTCTCTGCATGATTTTTCACTTGGTAGCATTATTCATAAATCACAGTTATTCTCATTTGACTTTCATTTGACTACAAATGCTTTTTCCCCTTTATAGTCTTAAAATAATTGCAGGATTGAAAGTATCTTACTGAGAATTGTAGGGAAGGTCACGGAGTATCAAGATCCGTCAGTCACTCCTATTATTCCTCAGGAATTCACTTTGTAGTTTACTAACTCAGAACAGAAATTCTCTAAATTCTAAGTCCTAAATCCAAAAGCTATGGAAGTTGCTTAAAGTGAATTGTGCTTCACATGCCCCCAATGGGTGAGAAATTTCAAGTTACAAGGTTCAAACTCCTTAAAATTAGGCAAGTTGTACAGTACCTTCCGAAATCATGCCATTTGTAATGTGATGCAGTTATTAATACAACAAATTGGAAATACTTCAATAAAATAAAATCACTTCCACAGTAGAAAGCAGTGGGAAAATAACAGAAAAGTCAAACAACAAAATCACTAGCACCTGCCACAACTGCCACATGCCATTTATAATATCAATCACTTGTAGTTTTCAATTTTGTCTGAAGTTTCATTCTTACCACATATTTTCTTTCAATATATTTGTTCTATTCACAGTATGGATTGTTTTTATGTAAAATCATTTCACAGCTGCTATACTATTTGTTATCTTTGTCTTCACGCCATTATCTAAGGAGAAATTCAAATCATCGGATTGAAAAACCCATCAAAAATTTCAAACAACAAATAAAAATGTTAAATATAAGAATCAATAGACTAAAATAATGGCAATAGAACATTTTAAATTACCTCCTGTTATAGTTAAATTGTGTCACTCCCCACACACACACATGCAAAAAGATATATTGACATCCTAATCCCTAGTTCTTCAGAATATTACTCTATTTGGAAATAGTGTCTTCCTAAGGCAATAGATTTAAATGAGGTCATTAGGGCAAACTAAAATTCAGAAACCTTCTGGCTTCATAAAATGGCAAATTTTAGATGCAAATGCATGCACACAGAGGAAAACTAAAGGGTCACAGAAAGGAAATCATGTGAAGACAAAAGACTGGAGTGTTGGGAATCTCCTGTTTGGTGCAACAACCACAATCACCTGTTTGGTGCTACAATGCTAGACTGGAAAGCAAAACTCAGATGCAAAGTAAAAGTGAAACTGGGAACTGGGATGGTCAGTGCTCAGTGCTGAGCAAAGACCCCCAAACTGTGGTATTTAATGGTTATACAATCTGTAGAACGGGGTGAGGAGGCCAAGGGTGGTTGCTGGAGATAAATGCTGATGCAGTCAAGGTTTATAAAGGAGAGGACCAAACATTCTTGCATCAAGAAAAAAAAAAGACTATATAGGTCATGCTTAGTGATGAACTCATTGTTCAAGTAAAATAAACTACAATTCTGGAAAGGAATTTGGGAAGAGTCACTTGTCCTCGGCTGTTGTGTGATCTCATATCAGAGCCCCACAGCCCCATGGGCCATATGCCTGATCCTGACGCACTATTTTCAGCCTGCTCTGGGCAAAACCAGAAGAGTAGTCCCCCACACTGCCTCAAACCAAGTAATGCCAGAGAGTGAAAACAAATCACCAAAAGCTACAAGGGTGCAAGGACAAATTCCCCTATAGGTTGGTTTTAGAGGAAATCTAGTCCCTCTGGTATCTTTATTTTAGATTTTAATCTACAGAACTACTACACAGTGAAGTTTTGTTGCTCTGAGCTATCCAGTTTGTGACACTTTGTTACAATAACCCTGGGAAACTCATATACATTCCATTGTGAAACAAATGTCAAAACCCAGAAATAAATCCACACATTATAATCAGTTGGTAATTGATAAATTTTCCAAGAACAATCAATGGGGAAATGACAGTCTTTTCAATAATGATACCAAAAAAAACTTGACACGCACGTGCTGAATAATTAAACTCATGCCACAAAGAAAAGCAACTCAAAATTAGTAACAACTTAAAGTTAAGATCTCACTCGGTATTATGAAAGCTCCATAATATTGAGGTGAACAGTGAGATTTTTGGAACGGCACAAAACCACAGGCAACAAAAGCAGAAATAAACAAATGAGATTGCATTGATTTAAAAAGCTTCTGTACAGCAAAGGAACCAAGTAAGGAGACAATCTATAAAATGGGAGAAAAATTTTGCAAGTTATATATATCATAAGTAGTTAATATTTGAAATGTATGAGGAATTCAAATAACTCAAGAAAACAACCCAATTTAACAAGAGGTAAAGACATGTCAATAACCAATGAGCATATGAAAACATTCTTGACAGTACTAATTATTAAGGAAATGCAGATATAAATCACAGTATCACCTCACTTCAGTTAGAACAGGTATTATCAAACTGGCAAAAGATAACAAGTGTAGAACAATGAGATGAAAACAGAACCCTTGCTCACTATTGGTTTGAGTATAAACTAGTACAACCAGTATGGAAAATGATATAGAGAACACTCAAAAATTTAGTAGTAGAACTACCATGTAATTCAGCAGAACCACCACTGAACACACAGAAATGCCAAGTATCACATCCAAGACATTTCTGTACTCTTAAGGTCACTGCAGGACTATTTAGAGCAGCAAACAAAGGAAACACCCTGGGTCCATCAACTGATGAATGAATAAGCAAGGTATGACACACACACAGGAATACTATCTGTTATTTAACAGTGAAAGAAAGTCTATCATTGTGGCAATGTAGATGAACTTGGAGAACACTAAGAAATAAGTCATGGACAGAATGACAAACATCACACAATCTCATTTATGTGTCAAATCTAAAAAAGTTTAATTCCTGGCAGCAGACAGTGGAATGGTGGTTATCAAGGGTGGAGGGAGAGAATGATGGGAGCAATAAATAAACAACTTAAAATTCAGTCTTCTTACTGGCATAAGTTTGCCATAAAATAATTTTTTGTTTGTATTTGTTTTCTAGGAAATTGTATTATATCATTTTCCTATAGCAAAATGGTAAATAGGGATAAGGAAAAAAGGAGCAGAAATGTCACAGCACCAAAAATCATATGATATTTCCTTAAAAGATATGAGTTTATACTCAAGTATAATAGTTAAAATATATAAGTCTGAAAGCTAAAGTTTCAAATGGATTCAAATTACAGAACATTATTGCCAAGAAATGGTGAGCATTTTAAACCTTAAACTATCACAAATTCGAGTTGCAAAGGGATATAAAGACATGAATCATCCAAATATAGAGTAACTACCTTTTTTTTCCTCTATTAGAATTATATTACAATTGCTTTTTAAAAAAATATGTAAGTCCAATGAATAGACATGTATATAAAATGTCCTCTAGAGACTAACAAAACTACCTGAATGAACTTTATCACTTTTAACAGAATGTAACAGTGATTTCATAGAGCAGGGAAATTGCCCATCTTCTTTTAAAATAAATTTTATATGTTAGCATGACCCTCATCCCACTTCCTTAGAACTTTCATGTTTGTAATAATTAAAAGCATATTCAAAAAATCTTGCATGTCAAATGATAAAAACAAAGCTTGTGTGGGAACTATCATACAAGGATTTAATTCAAACTCTCACAAGTCAAGGTCACGCTTGATCTAGACTCCCAGAGGTGTTAACAGGCAACTTTCAGTGGATTCATATTATGGGCCAGATCATTAAATGAGCTGACTGACTCACTCATTCTTGCTATTAATAAAGAACTCATCTTGGAGATTTTCCGCACGGCTGTATGGATAACCTGAATTTATGTGGACCTCAGCAGTTCAAAGCCTGAATTCATTTTCTTGAAACAAGCAGAATCTAAAGTTTATTAGCATGGAAAAGAGTTCTCTTTTCATTAGATTATTCTGAACTGCTGTCCATTACATAATATGCCATGCATGTGGAACCTTTAGAATAAAAATTGTGATTGCCACTCAATGGAGGAGTATTTCTAAGATGTGACAGATTTTATAACTGTGAAGAAGGAAATATCTGCATGTCTGGGTCTCTTAGCCTTTCAAACATGCTCTTTAAATTAAAATTATAGCACATAGAAAACTTCATTACCTGTTTCAGTTGTAGATAATTGTTTCTCCTCTTTGAATATGTGCCCTTTTCAGGATAAGTACTCTAGACTATAGTGCTGAATTAAGTGGTAAATGGGCTTCTTGGACTTTCCTGTCCGACATCCCAAGGCAATTACCTACACAGTATGATAAATTATGTATAACAAACACTGACCTACATTTTAATTAAATTCTAAGTAATTTTTACTTAAGTTTTTAATAAATATAGCAGTTAAGTACTGTAAACTTTTCTTTGCTTAAGACACCAAACTTTGCTTAAGACACTGAAGTAATCAATGGCAATAAAATACCAAAATCAATTTTATCAAAATGAAATTGTAAAATCTAAAAGAAATGATAAAAGATTGGTTCATGGCTTTTTTTCATACTCTCATTTACTTTTTCAATCCATTTATTAAGCAATTATTCTGACTACTAGCCATCTCTCATTCAGTGGGATGCAAAGATAATAAGTCTTGATCTTCTAATAATTCACTGTTTAATAGCTCAAACAAAAACATAGAAATAATTCAATATCTTTTGGTAAATCTTGAAAGGACACATTTTGAGAGTACCAGAGTGCAAGTTTCAGATTTTCAAGGAGAGCAGAACAAAAGAAAAGCCTTCACTGAATGGGGCAGAATTATTCAGTCTTGAAAGAGGAATAAGGCTTTAAGTATGCAAAGTAAAAAAGGATACTTCATTAGCAATTAAGCATCATACAATACAAAATAGAACTTCAAATAAATTGACATGTCAGAGCATAAACTGCAAGTTGTATATTATGGAAATAGAAAAATTATTCAGAGGGACTGAGGAAATAGGTTAAGTCATGGAAGAATGACTTCAGGAAAGAGTGGGTTTGCTTTTGTCTTCAGTCTGATGCCTGTAAGGGCCTCTATAATGTAATTTTCATTACAGTTTGTGGAGCTATTAAGCAGCTACAAGCACATTAATAAAGGAGTACAAGTGCTAAGATCAAAGAGGTCATGATACTTCAGGGTTTTGCCCTCTGAGAAACAAGGAGATCCATTCCCGGAAAGCACACTATTGATCAGGCAAACAGCAGAATCCACATCACCAAATACTTAGTTAATGCACAAAAGAATTAAGGTATCATACATAAAGTTGTTCCTGAAATTCCAACGATTATATGCCACAGAATGTATATTCATAAAGTTCAACATCTCATAGGAGCTCCAGAAAGAACCAGGCTGGAGGACAGAGAGATTGTAGGGAGGAAATTGACAGAGCAATCATTTTTAAAATCCCAGAATCAAAGACAAATGAAATTTATGTATATAAAGGTAAACTAATTGCTAAAGAGTATGGAAATAATCATATTCACAACCAGATACATTGTGGTGATGCTTTAGAATTCCAAGAATAAACACATTTCTTAAAATCTGCCAGACCTATTTAAAAACTTCTGAAGAAACCAAAAAGAATAATCAGATTTCATTAGATTTAACAATTCCAGATAGGGGCTCGGAATTTAGCTCAGTGGAATAAGTGCCTGCCTGCCAAGCGCAAGGTTGTGAGTTTTATCCCTGGTACAAAAAAGATAAAAGAATTCCAGATAAAATATAGGGTACTTAGTTAACATGTAAACTTCAGATGAACACCAGCTAACATTTTATTATTATAAGTATTTCTCCTCTTTGAGATAACTCTGAGTTAATACAGTTGATTTTGTAAATAGAGGATTTTTGTCTAGCAAATTATCATTCAGAAACGTTAACCCTACAAAAAATCCTTTAAAAATTACTTAAGTGTATATGGCATGAAATAAGTAAAGCTATATATTTCTAAATTAAAAACCAAGAATCTGGAGTTAAAATCAAGCAGTTATCAACTCAGAAGATAGATTAGAAGTTTGGGCATATAAGTAGGAAGAAGCAAGCATGCTAAATTACTATTTTGTCAGCAGAAAGGGTGTAAAGTATTCTACTATGGCAAGAAGATACACAAGTATGTGTAAAATAAGTTGACTTCTGTCATGGTTTATGTTGGTGGCCGCCAGGTCTCATGTATTTGCATTGTGCATTTGTGAGTGGTTAATTGTCTAGTGCTTGGATTAGTGATGTCAGTGCTACACCCTCCTAGGGGGTGGAGCAAGGATGTGATGTAATGGCAGGAAGAAGGGGTGTCTCTCTCTCTCTTGCCAATTTCCACCTTGCTGTTGGCAGCTGCCATGAACTGCGGCCCCGCCATGCCACCCTGCCTTGGAGCCAACTGAGTATGGACTAAAACCTCCAAAACCTGTAAGAAATAAACCTTTCCTTTCCCAACTTTGGGCATCAGGTATTTTGTCTCAGCAATGAGTAAAAAGTAACTAAGACAGAATTTGGTACCGAGAGTGGGGTCATTGCTGTGACTATACCTGACTATGTTTTTCGAGAGGCTTTGGAAATGTCTTGTGAGCAGAGTTTGGAAAGGTTTGAACTTGTCACCTGGATACATAAAGCTGGAGCAGCTGAGGCTGTCCTGTAGAGAAGATTCTGGTCAGAGTTCAGGAGCCCAGAGCTGATAGAAAGCCTGATGGTAAAGACCAGGATTGGGAGGTTTCTGCTGGGAAGGAGGACTGCATTGGTTGCTGGACTCCCTATGATATGTGTTATGGCTTGGCAGAAAGTTTGTCTGCATTTTGCTCATGCCCAGAGATTTTGCCTGAGACTGAGATTAAGGGCAATGGACTGATTAACCTGGCAAAGGAAATTTCAAGGCAGTCAAATGTTGAAACTGTGGCATGGCTATTGTTGGGGGCTTTTAGCCAGATCTATGTTGCAAATCAAGAGCAAAGAGCCCAGCAGGATAATTTAAAACACTGTGAGTTTGGCCAGAAGGAAAACTCCAGTAAAGCTGTGGATTGTAAAGATAGTGCCAGAGACTTTGACTGCTGAGAAGAAACAGAGAGATAAGAAAGATGACCACTGGGCATCCCAGGGAGCAGCAGGTCTCCACCCTTTGCAGCCTCCAAACTGCAAAAGTGAAAGAATTTTTTCAGATGAGAAAGCTTCAGAGCACCATGCTCCAGAATGGCACAGGAGGCCACATGAGGTTCCAGAATGGCGGCAACATAGAAAAGCTTTTCTTCACAATCAGTTTCACAGAGCCCAGCAATCTAGGCAATCAACCCCTATAGCCAAGAGAGAGAAAAGCCTGGCTACTGCTTCAGCTGGCAGCAGACCTTGGCAGCATCCACATGGTGCTGATTTTAGGTGCAAGGAAAATGCACAAATTCTGAGGGTAAGAAGGCTTCCACCTCGATTGCAAAGGGCCTGGGAGG
>PVJX010033344.1:0-19749 GCA_004027295.1 Dolichotis patagonum | reverse complement strand
CCTGCAGGGGAGAGACCCTGGCACCTCGGGACCTGCACCATGCGGTTGACTCGGGGTACCCAGAGAACAAGGAGCTCCTCCCCTCTCTGGGGGCAGCTGAGAGTGTGGCAGACTTTCGGCGGCCCAAAGGAGAGAGACCCTGGTGCCTCACAACCTGCACCATGTGGTTGACTCGGGGTGCTGGGAGAACAAGGAACTCCTCCTGTCTCTGGGGGGCGCGGCTGTGATCCTGCCTGTGTGTGGGCTGAGAATCAGACATCTCATGTCATCCTGTCCCCTGTCCTGTGGCCCCCCTCCCACTCCCCCCTGCCTAGCAAGTGAGAGCCAGTGAACTACACATCTTGTGAAAAGATTGGCTATTTTTTTTATTTTTTTATTTTTGGTATCAGGGATAGAACTCACAGCCTCGCACTTGCCAGGCAGACGCTTAGGACACTGAGCTAAATCCCGAGCCCAAGCTATGTTATTTAGTATGAGCTCCCCACATGCAAAGATAAGGACAACCATTTGGAAGAAAGCAAGAGACAATATGACAGATAGTGAAGATCTCTGGTTGTCTAGCTTTGAACTTTATGCTTTCTTATGTCCCATTCTGTTCTGTTTTGTTGTGTTTAATTTTACTCCCCTTTAAAATAAAATTTAAAAAAAATTTAAAGAAAAGTTCTTTAAAAAGTTTAAATGGGAAGAAGGAAAAAGATAGTGGACCAGTAGGTAGCAGGAGAGGGACCCTCTCTGAGAGAGACAGCTCAAATGCCTGAATAAAACACCCTGGAGAGACCCAAACAGAGAGAGATGGATGGTCACAACCCATGAAGAAACTAAAGTGCAAAAAACCACTCAAATATGAGGGCCTGGGGTGACCATAAGAGAAGCTAAGATCAGCGAGCACAGCACCCTCCTACAGCCGCCTGAATCCCTGCTGGAGAGTGACCTGACCAAGCAATCCACGCCAAAGCCACTGGCTTGAGCCGCCAGAGCCAGGAGCTGAACAGCCCTGTGCATGGCTCGCCCGGACCCGGCCCTGCACATGACCCACCCAGAGGCACCCTGAATTTGCTCCACAGCTGCACTGAAGTCAGAGATCTGGGAGCCCAGCAGTTCTCAGGGACCCGCATTAACACACGGTGAGTGATGGGAATAAGACCCTCCCGTGGGAAAGGGGAAACTGACTGGATGACATGTTGGATTTGGGCAGGAGAGCCTTAATTCCATAAGGAAGTGGTGTCAGTTGGTTGCTCCCCTCGCCAAATGGATTGGTGGAATCTGCTTGGACTAGGCCGTGCCCCTGGTCGGGGCCCAGTGAGTCGATACAAATTACTTCCCTGAGATCAGCAAACACTGACGCAGAGAAGGCCTGCAAAGGCTGACTGGCCTGGAGGGGAGGAGCCAGCGCACACTGCACATGCGTAAACTTTATTTGAAGAGGGCAAAAGTTCCTAACCTGCCCCCTCTAGAGGAGCCTTAACCAACAAGAAAATGGTCTGGGAATTACACTATACACTTGTATGGAAGGAATCAAAAACATGACGAAAGGGAGAAATAAGAAAAAACCCCCAGCCCCCAACCCTGAGAACATAGATGCAGGAGAGGTAAATACAAAAGATATTGAGGGCAGCAAACATGCAACATCAAACACAGCGTTAGCAGACATAAAGAGATATCTTTAGGACCTCGTAAGCGGGACCAAAACTGAAATATTAATTCAAATTAAACAAGAGATAAGTAGATTAATAAAAGAAAGGCTGGGCACCTCTCAAGAAGACACAGACAGAAGAATGGAGGAACACAAAAGGAGAGAAAAATTTAATGAAGAATACAGGAAAAAACCTAGAATTCATGAAGCAGATTCAAAGAGATTATCAAGAAACTAAAGACTCCATAGAAAGCTGGCAAAACTGCTTGAAAGAAACCAAAGATAGACTATCAAAAATTGAACACAGGCTTGCAATGTGTGATCATTAAAGGGAAGATCTCTTAAAAATAACAAGGGAGCAGGCAGTAAAGATACAAAGACTGGAAGACAACAAGAGCATCTATAACTTAAGAATAAAGTATGTGAATGAAGAAGCAGGAATCAAAACAGAGGAATTACAAAGGCTATTCACAGAAATTATTAAGGAAAATTTCCCAAGCATAGAAAAAAGAAATGATGTGCAGTTATATGAAGCATACAGAACTCCAGCCACCTACAACCCAAACAGAGCTACACCCAGACACATAATAATCAAGATCCCAGAAATTCAATATAAGAACAGAATATTAAAAGCCATCAGAGAAAAGAAACAGATCACCTATAAAGGAAAACCCATCAAAATCATAGCAGACTTCTCGACACAGACCATCAGGTCAAGAAGAGCTTGGAGTGAAGTAATTCAAGCCCTGAAGGAGAACAATCTCCAGCCCAGATTGATGTATCCTGCAAAACTCTCTCTAGAAATTAATGGAGAAACAAGAAGCTTCCATGACAAAGAGGAACTAGGAGAATTTGTAACCACCAGTCCAACCCTACAAAAAATACTGAAGGACATTCTAGGGAGAGAGAACAAGAATACGAGCATTTCAGAAACAGTGGCAGAGAGGCCTCAATGAACAGGGCAGACAGTGGAGTGGAACAGAAAAATAGACAGCCAATGGGAGAAAAACAGAATAGCAGAAATAAGGCAGAGAAGATTGGCTGCAATCTCTAGTATAGATGGCCTTGAAATATTACCAGAGAGAAACACAGGCAGAGTAGATTGGCAGATAGGGTCCATTGAGATGCTCTATATAGGGAGGCAGTGGGACCCAAAACAAGCAGTGCACCCTATGGGAGTGAAAGGGGAGGAATTGTCTAAAAAAGGAAGGCAGAGGATATTGTTAATTGGGTAACAAGATTTAAAATTTACATTATTCTCACCACTCTGCTTGGATGGATTACATGCTGTTCCAGTTTGTCTACTTACACCAGACTTGAGGACGTGGTCAGCTATCCCAAAAATAAGAGGATATATTATGGTAATCATCCCTAATTTTCCTATCAACTTAATCTGAAGCCCTTTATAATTTATACTGTCTTACTATGACTGATCTTATTTGAATCTGGTTTGTTAGATTGCTACTTTGTATTGATTGATTTTATTTAAATCTGTTATGATTGATAGCATCAAGTCTAAGAGTATAGGCAACTATACTGAAGATGACAAGATTCACTAAGATACTCACTCTGGTTTGATTATTACTTGCTTTTGAAGTCTTATAATGTCTCCAATGCTTCGTTTTTATTAATGCTGTTATATACTGCTGAGACATCATGGTAACCATTGTAGATCACCTTGTATTGCGGTTTTATGTAACTTTTTTGCCTCATGCTTTTCTAGGAATTGTTTTGTTTTATCTTGCTTTGTTTTGTTTTTACCTCTAATACAGAAAAGATAGATGTACATTTAGAGACTCATGCATGTGTAGAGCTTATAAACAGTTTACGAGAACCAACTATATGACACATGTTGAAATGAACAACTACTTTGAAGAAAAAGAGACACTACAATACCCAGTGCTGATTCCATAATGTCATGATGTGAAGTCCAGCAAAACTATCACTTTTTGTTCAAAGTGATCTTAGCTTGCTTTGCCTTGTCTAAGTTCAACACACATGAAGGTATGGACAGCTGTTTTGAGGAGAATGAGAGACACTAAGATAGCCATTCTTGGCTTCCTTAATGTCTGGTCTTGAAGACCTGAAATGCCCTCCTCGTCCTGCTCAGATCAATTCCATACTAGGTTGTTTCATGTGAATTCCCTATATGTGACAATATGGACAACAATTTGGAAGAAAACAAAAGTCAATATGATAGAGAGTGAATATCTCCGATTGTCTAGTATTGAAATTTTTGTCTCTTACATTGCTTTCTTGTGATCCACTTTGTTCTGTTTTGTTGTGTTTAATTTTACCCTTTGGATATAATTGCATGTATAATTGAGTGGGTAAGATGGATGACCATATTGCTGTTTTTATCAGATCGTGGAGCAGAACTGTTAACAGTCTCACTGTTTGAATGTCTACTTACATGTTTTAACTTTGTAATTTGAACAACTATTTCCAAGAAGTCAGTATGTAATTTGTCAAGTAATAATTTCTTAGGATTTTTTTGTTGTTGTTCTTTTCCTTTTTCCCTTGAAATTCTGTATTGTTGCTATCCTTTATTCTGTTTTGTTTTGTTTTTTCTCTTTAAGTAAAATTAAAAAAAATAAAATAAAATAAAAAGTTTAAATGAATAGACTGGACTCCAAAAATGATTTCTTGGGCTCAGGATAGAGCTTGGTGGCAGAGCACTTGCCTAGAATATGCGAGGTCCTGGGTTCAATCCCCTGAACCATGGAACAAAACAAAAAACAACACCAAAAAAGTGACATCTTCATTTATATGAAGCCATTCAGTGCATATCGAATATTCAAAAGATTATCTTGAATTTAGTGTTGAAGGAAAGCCTGGTATTTACTTTGAAAGCTATGATATTGGTCCTCAAAGATATACTGGTAAAACATTCATAAGTAACTATTAGGAGGCTGCAGGTTCAGGTTAGTGCAGCGTCATCTCCAGAGATGACTCTGAAAATCTGCAGAGAAAGAAAGGAAATCATGATGGAACTGCACGCTGAGAAGCTGGCGGGCAGGGAGTGGACACACCCTCTTTTCGTGGTTCACAGCAATAGCTGTTTCTGTGTTTGATTTAGGGTTTGTGAAGATTTAATAAAAAGACCTAAAGAACAAAGTGAATGTCATGTATTGCCTGTACTGTCATTGCCACACCCCTAGGTTGTCTGACATTAATGTTTCTAACAAACAAATAAGCCCGTGTCAGCTACCTCTCTCCCATACAGTTTGCTCTTCTGTGTAACCCTATAATGTTACTTCGCCGCCATCAGATCGGTAGATTATAATTTTTTTCACCACCTGAACACAAAGCTTTCTCACCCAGCTACATTCCCAGTCCTTTTTATTTTTCAGACAGGGTCTCCTTAAGTTGCTAAAGTTGCTCAGCCTGTGCTGGAACTTGCCATCCTCCTACCTCAGCCTCCCAAAGTCCTGGGATTACAAGCTTGCACCATTAATCCTGGCTTTATAATTTTTTATAACATTTTATTTTATTTTATTTTTTTAGCGGGACAGAGTTTGCTTAAAGACATGTTTTTTGTAACATTTTAAATCAAAGTTTATTAGAACTTTAAAGCAAACTACTGTTCATGTGATTCATTTCTGTATCTATTATCTTCTGGATGATTTTTAAAAATGCTGGAAAACCAATTTAGCAGCTAACTTCTCGATAAATTAGGCTAAATTCCCCAGACCAACTTTTTTTTATATCACTGCTTTAGGTTCCATTTGAAGTTTCTATCTTATAATCACATAAAAGTCACTTAAGTTTGGCTGAATACATGCCATAATATGTTTTCAGTTTATTGCTTTACAACATCTACATTATACCATACTTTGGTTTGGCTTCCAGAGCATTTTTATGAGTCTGTTTTTAAAGACAATCATTAAAACAATGGTAGAACAACATTAGAAGTTATGGTACTGTCAAAGACAGATTTCTACTTTATACAACTAATACAGTGGGGGGTTTCTTTAGTTTACATGCTGACCAAAAGTACAAATACAAGTTTTTATTCTAAGAATTTCACTTACACTGAAAGTTTAATTGGAGGGGGGGTACCAGGGGTACTGGCAACCTCATGCTTGCCAGGCAGGCACTTATGCCACTGAGCTAAATCCCCAGCCCCACTGAAAGTTTAATTAAAGGTCAGCTTATAGACCAACAGGCTGACACTTCTCCGGAGACACACAGATCAGATATTCTGCTTACATACTTCTGGAAGACTGGGATGTCACATTTAATTCTGAGTTAAATTATAACCGCCCAAGTTCTCACGAGATCTGCTCAGTGCTCTACGCAGGCTCCGCATTAACAATGCCAATCAGTCATTACTTTAAATCAACTATCCCCAAAAGCTGTATGGTTTCCAAATCACTTCCTTTAAGTTAACTAAAAAAGAAAACATAGGTAATAGGACTTTAAGCTTAGGACGGATGAAGGTTTGCAAAGTTTTATTAAAATACCTACCATTGTTATCATCATACCAGCTGGGAAGTCTCATTTCTTAAAAAACTTAAATGAGAACTTCTGATCACAAACTGAAGTCTCTGTTAAAATCCTACTCTTTTTTTTTAAACTTGGAAATCCTTACTACCCATGCTGTTATTGATTAGTTGATTTGTTTAATCACCTAGGTTGGACCGACAGGCAAAGTGAATGCATGACCTCCCTCACGGTTTCCTATCTCTGACCTCCACCAGAGCCTGGGTGTGCTTTGCCAGAGAGCACTGTCCTCAAATGTGCTTCCTGTTGGCACACTACGAGTGGCTACATAATGTCAACTTTTTTCCTTCACGTCTGCCAGGTCTACTGTTGTCTCCGTTGTGCTAGGACTGTTTTCTCCAGGAACATCATGGGTTCGATCAACACTACTTTCTCAGTCTTGGCTGAGAGATCACTGGGGCCTTTCTGAAGAAGCTTTGGGCCTTCCTGCTCAAGTACCTCTGGTGGGGTCAGGTTCCAAAGGGACACTGCCTTGCTCACTAACATCAGAACTAACAGTCAGGTTCACCTCTTTTTCTCAAAAACTGGTCAGTGCTAACATCGCTTGACATTAACAGCAAATCCTCATTGTTCTTTGAGAAATCTTCTTTGAAGAAAGCTTAGCTTCATTGGAATTGTAATCTTCTATCTGATCACATAAAGTTATATACCATTTCCTGACCAACATGCTGTATTTCTTTTTACTTTTCTCCTTTATCTACCCCAATATTTGAATCTCATGGGAAGATTTTCTTTGAGCTAGTTTCCTGGTCTGCTAGACAGGTAATATTTTCTTTATCCGGAACTGTTAAGCTTTCTTCCCTTTGAGTTGATGATGAGACTTCAAATGAATTTGCATCACATCCACTTTTTTCTTCTGATGAACCTTCATCTTACTTTTAGCATGTGATGTTTCAGTTTGTCTTTCAGCTATATTAGGTCTTACAATTTCCTTAGACATAAATTCTTGCTCCCCAGTGGGAGCTTCCTTTTTTAATTCAGAGAGAGGTTCGGAAGTTAGGATACAAACAGAAATGTTCTCTGTTATGATGTGGCAAATGCCAGTTTCATGTTGACTTAAGTGTGTGTAGTCGTATTATCTAAGCCAGAAACATCAGTTAGGAAATCACAATTAAGGCACACTAGAGTAATGCCTCTGAGATCTTCGGAATGCTTCTTAAATATACAACACCTTTAACTTGACGTTTACTATGAAAGCTCATCATATGAGTTACACAGGCTTTGTTACAGCTAGTGTTGTATCTGCAAAAACTACAGTGGACGTGTGTAGCAAAATGGTTTGTAAAATCTTCTATTTTTGGAGCAACACTCAATGCACTGGTGGACACCCTGATGATACCTTAAGTTCCTCAGTGTCGTATTAACTGTACTGTTTTATTGCTATTAGCCAAGGTATTTCATTTTTTCTGCACATTAAAGATATTTGATTTGTATTTAGATTTATTTCCATTAGGCTTACTTCATTAGTTTTACTTGCATTGTATTTGGGTGTTTTGGGTGTACTTATGTCTAATTTTGTGGGATTCTTTTTTTCAGTTGCATTTTTTGTCCTTGGAGGTAAGAGCTGAAGGGTAGAAGTGCTTGCATTAATAGAAGGATTAGGTGAAGATCCTGATTGGAGAGGTATGACTGAAGTAACTTCTGTTCCAGGAGACAATCCTTCTAATTGTCTAGGTTTTACAAATGTTGGATGATGCTGGGTCTCGTGATACAAGTTTTCCTTGCAGGTCAAAAACTGCAACGTGCATTTTGTACAATGATGTATTCCTTTTTTCTGATGCTTCATATAATGATGCATACAGGGTGCTGCAATTTAAATAACTTTGAGGAAAATGGACACAGCAAGTTTTCACAGATCTGCTAAAATGAGCTTCCACATCAGAAAATGATGATGATCTATAATTACAAACCTGGCAGGTATATGATATTTCACCTGGTTTATGATTGTCCTTCATATACTGTAAAAGAATTTGTTCTGTTTCAAATGATGATTCACAAGTTTTACAAAAGGTAGAAAATTCATGAGTACTTTCAATGTGGCACCGAGCTGATGGGGTGGGGAACTGGCGGTAGCAGTGCTGGCAGGTGGTGTGGGTGTCCCAGCTCTCGCTGCTCTGCTTTTTGAGTTCCAAATGGTGTTTCCTGGAGTTCATGAAATTTTAGAATTTTCAAGCCACTGAAGCATTCAAAGGTTGTGTGAGTCTTCTGTTCTTCCTAAACATCTCTTTCATCTCTCATAGTAAAAGTCATTAACTAACACGATCAATTTTCCTTTCTCTGAATTAACAGGCTTATTTGCTGTGTTTGAAAATTCTATTCTAGCCAGTCCCAAAGAATTGTTATTATTATTATTGTTGTACTGGGGATTGAACTCACAACCTTGCACTTGCTGGACAGGTGTGTAAACCACTGGGATAAATTTCTAGGCCCCCCCCAATTATTTATCATGTCTGGACAACAATATTTCATATGATTTTTCAGAGGATCCAAATGATTGAAATGAATATTGCACTTTGGGCAAGCTTTTGGAAAAGGTTTTCCATTTTTAGACTGATCCGATGAGATAGTTACACCTTTTGATGGCATCACTTGAGAAGGTGTCTGGCAAGGAGATTTAACTGAAGTTGAAGAATTTGTTCCAGAAATATTTTCACTGGGCTTAGGGTTTTTTTTTTTTTTTATTAACACTGTTTACTTCGAAGCAGAGGGCTGTTTTGGTAAAGATGAACTTTCATTGATATCTGCTATAGAAAGCATTGGTCCCCCTTGGTAATGTGCTAATCTTGTATCCTAGGTCAAATCAAACAGTAACTCTGAAGCAATTATTAGATATGACTAGTGATGGATTCATCATACGACCCTCAGCTGGGCACACCATTCTTTATTCCTCTTGAATACAAGCCAGGGTTAACTCTACTCAAACTATTTGAAATTGCTCATGTTGAACTTGGTATTTCCTCAGCAAAGATTGGTTCATCACCATCATTATCATCATCATCAGCTTCTTTTACTTTCTTCTGCCATGGTTCCAGCTCTTCTCCACATTCCATGAAGAGTTCCGCCATTTTGAAGGATCATGCACCAGGGAAGTCTTCTTCCTCACCCAGGTCCCCTGGGGTTCTCCTAGTCGCCATCACTGTGGCTTCTACATTGATTCCCTCTCCAAACCAGCCTTCCCAGAAGACCACTGAGCTGGCTTTATAATTTTTTGACACAGTAAACAAAGCAACAAATGAAATTTCGCCCAGCAACTTGAGTGTCATTTGGATTGTCTTAAGTTTTTAGAGTTTATATACTGTACTGCACAGGAGAAGAACAAAGAATAAAATTCTATTATTTCATGTTTAATTTTCAAATGTGACCGAGAGGATTCAGTAAATGAAAACATAGCTATTTCAGAACTGGGCCTATTATAAGAATTTTTTAAATAGTGGTCACAATTATTTTATTAGCCAAAAAAGGGTAAGTGACTTAAAATATTGAACAGAACATTAAGCACAAACTCTCAAAATCTTCGTGATTGTCTAATATTTATTTCTTCTTTTGAATAAATAATCTTATATAAGATCTTTTCAAATTATAATCTTGTCATGAATGAGTCTATCAGTTTATACTTCAAACAATCAAATAATCCTCCAATTATTATAGGCAGCTCAGTTAGAGAGAAATTAATACATAGAGAGTGACTGGGCTCTCAGCAAAATAAAGTCATTAGAATCGAGGCTAGAGGTGCAGCTGAAGAAGGCCAGGCCTCAAAATGCACATGCAATGGCCAGGCCTCCACCTCTCCCTAAGGGATACACAATAGCTGAACTTCATACTGTAGTTAGCACCCCTGCATGTAGGAAGACCAGATAGGCATCAGTCGCCCCGGGTAGCAACCAAAGCATCAGGACCCATCTTCCCAAAGATGCCTTTGTTCTTCCCATGTACTCTTGCCATGTGATTCCTTTCCCTACCGGATCAACATTAGCTAAGCCCATACTTATAGTCCTCCAAGTTGATTGCAGTCTGCCTTGTGTTGTACCCACATTGAGACTTTGCTGTATAAATTACCCCTGACAAGGAGCTTCAGGGGCCACCCACTCCGGGTCCCTCCTGAAAATTCAGGAGCCACTCATCTTGCCTTATTTCTAACAAAACTCTCCTAACTTCTTCCTTTCGTTAGTGACTTCATTCTTTGATGTAGGACCACAAACTCAGCACATCTGACATCTAACAAGTCAAGAGTTCTAGTTCTCCTATATCAAAATCACAGCTCCTTTTTGTTTTAAACCCTACTGTATATACATATGCAAACAACGTGCTGATTACTGGAGAATATTCTACAGATGATCGGAGTCACACAAGATAAATTCAGGAAGATGCAGTATTTTTTTGCATTTGTTTTGATACCTGCCATCTGCCAGGAATGGCTGCGTGGTAATTTCACTCACCGAGCAGGGGAACCAGTTTCTTGTATCTATTTTGTTCAGAGGCAGTGAATTTTAACTTTCCAGACTCTTGCATTTCATTGGACCTTTTTCCCTGAGCACCTGGTATGTTCTGGCTGACCTTCAGTCTCAGAGCAGAAACCTTCTCAGAAGGGTGGGTTTCAGAGCTCCACGTCTACAGCTGTGCGCTTTACCTAATCCTTCACAGATGTGAATGTGACCCTTTACTGATCATGGTTTTTTTGGGGTTTTTTTTTTTTTTGCCTGTAACCTTTTTAGATTGTTTGGTGAATGTAGCATACGTCTTTCCAGTGCAGTATTTTACTTTTGACCTAATACGAACTATATTTTTGACAACATTCCAAAGTCACATTTGTTTTTCAATTATATACGTTTATATTCTAAATTGAATAATCCATCCATCCACGAAATAATGGTGTGTAAATGTTGCCACATGTCCACCTACCCTGATTCTTGCACTTGTAGTGTAACAAACTTAGAATATCATTTTTACATATGAGAGATATAAGGTCAGTTTAGCCTTGGGAGTGTTGTTGCGGTTTAATCATTAAATTTGGGTGCAATGCTGGAATTTAAAGGCTGTGACGTCTGTTCTGGCTCTGTCATTCCCTTGTCACTAATCTACATTTACTTGGACCCATTTTTCCTACCTGAAAAGTTGGGTGTGTGTGTGAGGGGAAGTGAATGGGCTGTGAAAGGAGTCCCTAAAATGCTGGCTAGCTTAACAAAAGAGGGAGGAGATAAAAAATTCACAGTGCAAGAATACTGTTTCCTCCTCCCTTCTGGTGCCAAAAAAGGAAAACCAAGAAGGAATGGGGGTGATGGCACACATCTGTAATCCAAGCACTCAGAGGCTGAGGCAGGTGACTCTCCAGTCCAAGCCCAGCCTGGGAAACTCAACCACATAGGGAGATGTACCTCAAAAAAACAAAGGGCAGGGAAGGAAAGTAGGAGAGAGGTAATTGGAAAGCTCACAAGCAGAGCTGAAGGGGCCAGAGAATGATGGAGTCACTGCATTTATTCATGAACCAGTGGGAGAGCTAGAAACAAAAATCTTGCTAACCACTCCAGACAAGGATTTATTCTGTAGTTTGCTTGAGCTTCTTCCCCTATTTGTCCTAAACGTCTCAGTTTCTCCCAGTTACATTCGCTTGTTCGTATTTGCCTCTCTTGATTAGAAGCAAAGGCTGGTAGCCTACAGCCCCCTTGTTCCAAATTCCTCACTGCTGGAAACAGAAGGCAGAGAAAGAAAGAGTTGGGCTCATTTCATGCGCGTGGCCTGATTTCCTTCAGTTCCATTCTAGAGCATTGGCGCCTCTGTTTATTTTCATGGCTGGAATTAAGCACTTTTCCGAAGGTCCCTCAGCGGGTTAATGACAGAGTCAGACTTAGTATGCACGGCGGCCGGCTCCTCAGTGGGGGCGTTGGGCCACACAGCTGCGTGGCCCTGCCACCAGGTGCTCCAGATCCCACACTTGTCAACTGCAGGGAGCTTCCTGGGCCCGTTGCAGTGAACAACCTTTGTTAAACATAGCACGAACCAAAGACTCAAACGCCAAAATCTCAGAGCATGGCATATATTTCCCCTTTCAGCAACAAGGTGTCACACAGTAGTAAATGGGTATTGTCCATGTCAGTGAAAAAAGCAATATTCCTTCAACCAGCAAAACTTTAGCTGAACCACAGGCTTGATCATATTGTTATAGATAGCAAAAGCAACCAACTTTAAGAATTAATATCGCTTCTCAATTCCCAGCCAGAACCACTAACCAGCATATAATTTTTGTTTAGTGTTTTTTTTTGTATTTTCAAAAGATACATGCATGCTATGTATCTCTTATCTAAGATTCTTACTAACAACTGAAAAGTGTAGTCCTTTGTAGTAAATTTCAGCAACGAGCAGTTCCTACAGGCAAACCCTGTTAAAAGATCACAATTATCCTTTAAAAGCTAAATAAAATATTGTACCCTCTGAGGTATCACAAATCTCTATGGAATCAAGAGAATTATAATCATTTATGCTTAAAATGATGAGCATTTTGTGTGTGTGTGTGTGTGTGTGGTACCGGGGATTGAACTCATGACCTCTCGCTTGCCAGACAGGGGCTTACGCCACTGAGCTGAATCCCCAGCCCCATGATGGGTAATTTTTTTCTTATTTCCACCATTTTGCTCAATTAAGAAGGAGCAAATGTTCTTACAATAATATTTTGGAAAGGTAGCAAATAAATTTTCAATAAGAAATAAATCATCTTGTAATTTACTTTTATTTTCTCCTTCCTTCCTCCCTTTCTCCTCCTATTTCTTCCTCTTCCTCCTCTTCTTCTCTCTCTGTCTCTCTGTCTTTCTGTCTCTGTCTCTGCCTCTCTCTTTCTCTCTGCAGATCCTACCAATACTATTTTTAGACTGGTGCATAAAAGGGAATTACAATTTAGTTACACATCATCTCTGGAGGAAGTAGTTATTTGAGTCCTAGTTAATAGTCAGCAGTGCTAACGCATTAGAAGATAAGGTTTCAGTGAAACTCTGCTCATAGTTGGTTTCATCTATAAGGGCTTTGAGCCAATCAAAATGATGTCCCCCCCACCCCCCAGAAAACACTTGTTCATTGTTACCATGTACCAGCAAATTAGCAGGCAGGTAGGTATGCTAGAGGGAGAAGCCTGAATTTAGAATCCAAGCCAGTTCCAGAAACAAGAATAAGCTAGCTAATAAATGTGTCCAAATTCAAACTTGGAATTGCCATTCTGTGGAGTGAATTTGTGCTTTGATCTATTCAGTTCATGAAATGTACAGAACTCGGTTAGAGGAATTTCTGCTAAGGAAGGGGTACCAATAGCTCTGCTGAGGAAAGAGTACCAGTAGCTCCTTATTACCACTGAATAACTGGCTTCCTCTTTGCAGAGTCCACTCACTTCCATAATCGCACTTATGAAACTCAGCAGTCCTTCAGCACATCTCTGTCACCTCATTCCCTTGATAAAATGTACGCGAATCATGACGAGGCCAAAACTAAAGAACCAGATGAGATGGGAGTTTACCTGATCCCCTATATTCAGCAGTTTTACTGCTTCCTGTGTGTCAGAGAAGCCACTCATACTGGGTGTTCACTGAAACACACACACACAGTCCCCCAAAAGGAATCGGCTACTGACCCTCCACCCACAATCTGAACGTCACTTCAATAGCCACCCTTTAACTACGGTAGAATGGAAATACGTTCTAAAATTAGAAGAGCAAACAAACTGGGTTGATTTTCTTCTATTTAATATTTCATTTTAAAACATTGTCTTACTTTTAATTTGGCTACACAAAATAGAACAATTTTAACTTCAAAAAAGAAAGAAAGAAAGAAAGAAAGAAGAAAGAAAGAAAGAAAGAAAGAAGAAAGAAGAAAGAAAGAAAGAAAAGCCTTAACTTCAGTTTACTTTCTTTACTTTAGCAATTTACTTTAGCTTTTCTGACACTGGTGTGAAGGGACAATGGGCTCTTAACTGGCGCTTATACCACAGGACCAGATTCTTATGCACAGGCCAAGTATCAGTTGTAGCAGGTGGGAAGTTTTAACTACTAAGTACTAGGAACAGGTGTGTTGAAATACTGTACAGGGTCTATTCCATGAGAAACTGTGCCATCTGTTGGATAAAAACTGGTAAGACAATCAAATGTGAACTGAAGGCATTTAATAGGTTGAATGGAAAGAACAGGTAATGGCAAACCTGTACCAAGAGAAGAAGGAGAAGGAGAAAGAGGAGGAGGAGGAGGAGGAAAAGGAGGAGGCAGAGGAAAAGAAGGAGAAGGAGAAGGAGGAGACGGAGAGGGAGAGGGAGAAGAAAAAGAAGAGGAAAAAGAAGATCAAGAGACAGATGGAGAAGGAAGAGAGGGAAGGGAAAGTGCATGAAAAAAAGGAATTAAGATGCATTACTGGGGCTGGGGATATAGCTCAGCAGCACAAGCACCTGCCTGGCAAGGTACAAGGTCTTGAGTTTAATTCCTGGTACTGAAAAAACAACAACAATGAAATGTTGTATTATGTGCATGTACCAATTTCCCACAGGGCATGTGGACATTGTGTGCTACAAATGTATACTAATTTTTAAAAATGCACACTTTTGTTATAAACTTGATAAGAAAGGAAGAGAAAGACCAGATGTGAAAACCATTGTAAAGACAGTGTTCAAAGAAGATTGCAAAGTAACCACTATGGAAATCAGTGTGGAGATTCCTCAAAACACCAGGACTTGAGGGCCTATTTAACCCAGTTACTCCCCTTGGTTATCTTCCCAAAAGAATTAAAAAGCATCATACCATGCCAATATATGCACACCCATGTTTATAGAATTACAGTTTGCAATAACTAAATCTTGGAAACAACCCAAATGTCTATCAACCGATGGATAGATAAAAACCATGTTTTTTATACAATGGAGTACTACTCAGCCACAAAAAAGGAAAAACTTGAGACATTTAAAGCTAAATGAAGGACCTTGAGGCCATACTCTCAAGTGAAACAAATTGGACAAATGTTTAAATGTTATATTGTCTCTCTGGTGTGAGAAACTGAAAGTGTAAATAAAAACCAAAACCTATAATAGATATTGTGAAATAGGAAGAAATTGTTCCACTACTGGAAATTTGGGGATTAAACCCAGCCAGGGCCTTCACATTAAACTACATCCCAAGACCTTCTTTAATTTTTTGTTTTGAGCAAAGTATTGCTAAGTCACTACACTGCCTCAGCTTTGCTTGAACCTGTGGACCTCCTGCCTCCACCTCCCACAGTTTTGGAACTACAAGCAGGTGCCACCATGCCGGCTACAAAGTAATGTTTCTTTGTTTCAACACTCTAGTAAAAAAAGAACTTCCTCTAGAGACTTGGATAAATTTTTACTTGGATAAAGACAAATTGCCCCTCCGGCAGTCTTTCTGCTTGGATGAAGGAGAACTCAGATTTAAGAGAATACACAAATGCATTTAAAGATCTTAAGAAGTGTTTTGAAAATTTTCTTCATTTTTTTTTTCAATCACACATCTTGATAGAGTTGTCTGGTTAGAAGGACCTCTCTTTTCCAACAGCCTTTTCTCAACCCACTGCAGGGTAGTTCCCTGATTCCGTCCCCAGTGGAACACCACAGACTGAGGTAAACTGTTGCGTACCACCTGATTTGGTGGATGTTTTCTACTCTTCCTCTTGGTTGCCTTTACTTTTGACACAGTTGTCCACTTCTCTTATGAAATTCTTTCTTTGGCTTCCATTGCTTGGCTCATGTTTTCTTTGATATTGTATATATTTTAACTTAAAGTCTTTTGTGTGATATTGGGGCTTGAACCTGAGATCTTTGAACTCCAACCTGTGTCTCCTGACCTTTTGCATTTTTTTATGTGGAGACACTCTCTCTAAATTGCTCATCCTACACTCAAATTTGCAAACCTTCTGCCTCAGTCTCTTGGAGCAGTGGCATTACAGCGTATGCACCACCATGCCAGGCATATTACATGTATTCTTATAAGATACTTTGAAATACTTTTGGAAAGTGAAATTCTGCAAAGCCTTAAGAATGCTATCTTTAATATTGGCATGAATAGATAAGGAGAGAAATGTAAGAAGAAAATATTGGGGAAATGAAGTAAAATTCACTGATGCATGTCATAGGAGATGCACATTACTCAATGGGTCCCTCTGTTGACCGTGCAGTTATGGACAAAATTCAGTGCTTTCAAAGACTCACACCCTTGATCTATAGATCAGAGAATAGGTCAGGGAGTAATTCCCTGTGGAGAGCCCTGGGCTGAGGCTTAGGAAGGAAGTGGATGACTCCAATGTGGACATGGCAAGGAGCCTGGCACATACACTCAGCAATGTGGATGGGGACCCTGGTGGGACCATGTACCCTCAGACTGCATTGCCTGTGTGTCTGCCCTTGGCCCCATTTCTTCCTGGCTGCCCAGTGAGCATTTGGCCCCATAAGGTAAGAGCCAACCCTTAGGTGTCTTTGTATCCTATGAGGACAGCAGGTGGTAAATACTCATTGAATATTTCTCCATTTATTTCACCTAAATATTTTCCTTTCCATCCTCTTGTATTCTACAGTCACTGGAAGAAACACTCAAAAATACTATACTCACTTATCTTTTAATGGATTGAACAAATTATCATTTATTCTCAAGGAGTCCCATGAGAAGATAATTCCATAAAGTGTATTAGAATAGTATGCCTAGAGAAAAAGGTATTCCTCTTAAAAACATGAAAATTTTAAATAGGTGACCATGTTGACAGGGTGTTACACAAACACCCGTACTCCAAATCCAACTCCTAGATTCTACCACTAACCATTTTTTTTTCTTTTTTTGGTACTGGGGATCAAACTCAGGCCTGCAGGCCTGCAAAGCAGGCACTTATGCTGCTGAACTAAATCCCCAGCCCCTAACCCTTAACATTTTACTTGGGTTATTTGCTTGCTTTTTCTCTCTCTCTTTTTTCTTCTCTCTATCCTTCCTTTGCTCTGTCCAAATTTCAATCCATCTTACTTTTTTAAAGAAATATTTTACAGTTATACTAGTGCAGCTTCTAAATAATTAAGCATACCTGTCACTAGTAAGAGATTAATATGTTTTTCTCAATATAGAATTTATATATTGTAAAATAAATTCTAAATTCAAGTTGATGCCATTCACAGACTGTAGGGGAGGAGAACAAGGAAACTAACAAGGAGCCAAGCCCACACTGCGAGTCAGCACCATACACAGCCCACTGAGGGGAGAGCTAGACTCCAGCCCCTTTCAGCATGAAGGCTGGGAGACAAGAAGAGCCAAGGTTCTCCCATCCTTGTCCCCATAAGCAACTGACTGATCTGGAGAAACACAGGCTGAGACGATAGCTAATGAGGTAAAATATAGCTTAATGCTTATAGCATTTAGTATTTCACTGCTTTTGCAGGCCTGAAGCCTGTAGTCTGAGCATCTATCCAGAGGATAACAATACACAGTGTAGCATCTATGAGGGATCTCCTTTTGAAGGTGGTAGCCATTGTTAATTCCCTGTTATCATGTTTTGAAGTGCTGTTATCATTTTCATTGCTTTGTTTGGTTGGGTTTTATTCTGTTTTTTCTTGTTTGATTTTATTATATCCAATGGTCTGGGCAGCTATTTAAAGATAACAAGAAATATGCTGGCCATTTTGGATTTCCTATTATCTTGTTTTGAAGTCCTGTATCACTCTCATTGTTTTGTTTTGATTGGTTCTGTTCTGTTTTGTTTGATGTTTACTATGTCTGAAGGTATGGGCAGCTATTTTGAAGTCAACAAGAGGCATTATGACAACCATTGTTGATTTTCTATTATCTTATTTTTTTTATCAGTACAGGAAATCGAACTCACGCGTGCTTGCAGGGCAGGTGCTTGTGCCGCTGAGCTAAATCCTCAGTCCCGGTATTATCTTATTTTGAAGTCTTGTTGTCACATTGTTTTGTTTTGATTGACTATATTCTGTTTTATTTTGCTTGGTTTTATTCTCTTTAAAATAAAAATTACAAAAAATTTAAATTCACTAAGTTTTGAAAAATGCATGTATCTATGTATATAAAACAAACACCTATCAAAATACAAAATGTTACCATCTCTCCACAAAATTGTTTTTTACCCCTTCCTAGTCTTCTTCTGTTTTTCCATAGTAGATTAGTTTTGCCTGTTCTAGAATTTATTTAAGTAGAATCAAATAGTATGCACTCTTCTGCAAAATTCCTCTGTCATTCTTAAAAATCTGATTTTTAAGATTCATCCATGTTGTTTAATGTATGAGTAGTTAATGTCTTTTTTGTTTTGCTGAGTAATAGTTCATTTTTGTAGGTATCACAGTTTGCTCACCCATTTTTCTACTGGTAAAGGTGAAGACAATTTCGAGCTTTAAGATATTACCAACAAAGATGCTATGAACAGGGCTGGGGATTTAGCTCAATGGCTTAAGCGCCTGCCCTGCAAGCATGAGGTTGTGAGTTCAATCCCCAGTATCAAAAAAAAAAAAAAAAAAAAAAGATGCTATGAACATTTTGATACAAATCTTCCTTTACAAACATTTGTTATTACACATAAGTATCTGACTTGTAGAGGAAGTGCAGTTAGTTTTACAAGAAATTCCTTGACTTATTTTCCAAAATGTAGAACAATTTTATTCTTCTGACCAATGCATGAAAATTCCAAGTGTTCTACATTCTTGCTGACATTTGATGTTATCAGTTTTTTGTATTAGTCGTTCTTGTTGGTGTTTAGTGACATCTGGTTGTGGTTTTAGTTTTCATTTCCCTGGCGACTCTTGATACTGAGCAATATTTTATGGGTCTACTACCCATTCAAATACCTTATTTTGTGAAGTGTCTCCGAATCATTTGTTCCTTTGGGAGGAAGGTTTCCTTATCATTGTAGTTCTTTATATGTTCTAGATACCAGTCCATTTTCAGATATATATTTTTTATTTCAATATTATTTATTTCAATGTTAAAGCTAGATCCAAAGTTTATTATATTCCTTTCTTTTTTTAAATTTTATTTAGAAAGAAAAAAAAAACAACCAAATGAAACAGAAAAAAGGGTAGCAACAATACAGAATTCCAAAAGAAAAAAAGAAAAGAACAAAAAAAACCCACTAAGAAATCACTAGTTGATAAGTTACATACTGTCATCTTGGAAATAGTTGTTCAAGTTACAAAATTAAAGCATACAAAGTAGACATTCAAACAGTGAGACTATTAACAGTTCTGCTCAGCAATCTAACAAAAACAGTAGTATGGTCATGGATCCTCCACACTTAAACAAACATGCAGTTATATCCTTTAGAGCACTTTCTTTTGCTATATTTTTTACAGTAGCAATTATGCATTTTGGGTTTTATTACTCCTACAGTTCTTATTACTTTTTTTATTTTAAAGAGAATAAAACAAAATAGGGCAGAACAAAGCAGATCAGAACAGAACAACATAAGCAACACAACACTTTACAATAAGACAACCGGACATTAACAGTAGCTGTCAAAATATCTCTTTCTCTGCTATAGTTGAGCATAGTTTCAGATACAATAATATCAAACATAACACAATAGTATAAAACCATTCAAGAGAATGAAAGAATTACAGGACATTCTGAACCAAATAACTATGATCAATG
>PVJX010033343.1:0-19766 GCA_004027295.1 Dolichotis patagonum | reverse complement strand
GTCAGAAGGACTTGTTTACTTGATAGGAGAGAAAGGAAGGTAAATGTTGGAAATGTCTAGGAGATTAGGAAATGAGCTGCCAAAATCAGTGGTTGCTGCAAAAAAGAGTAAGTCAATATTTGGGAGTCCTGATAATAAACTAGAAGGAACTGGTGTGACTGCTGAGGCAGTCAGAGTCATCTGGGAAGAACAAGAACTGCCAAGAGGCCATACAGAGAATTATCTAAGACATTTCTATTTATTTAACCAACATTTACAGAGAGCCTGATCCGTAACAGAACCTGTGCCAAATAGTAGAAATACAGTGGTGAATAAAGCTGATATGATCCCTGTCCTCATGGAGCTAATAGATTATTTGGGGAAACATTAAGAAAATATAGGGTGGGGGAGTTACTGGGGGTTTAACCCAGGGCCTTGCACTAAGTACTTTACCACTGAGCTACTTCTCCATCCTCCCCATCTATACTATTTTTTTCTCCTGTGGAAAGGAAGATGGGTCAAAGAAGGCTGAAAAAAAAAATAGTGACTTTTAAGTTGAAACTTGAGGAATGAATAAGAGTCTGACACAGAGTAGGGAAAATGTATTTTCTGTTCAGAATAAAAATGCATAAAGAGCTGGGCATGATGGTATCCACCTGTAATCCCAGCACTGAAGCTGAGGCAGGAGGATCACAATTTCTAGTTTACTCTGGGCAACTTAGCAAGACCATAACACACTCACTCACTTACACACACACACACACACACTCTCTCTCTCTCTCTCACACACACACACACACACACACACACACTCTCTCTCTCTCTCTCTCTCTCTCTCACACACACACACACACACACACACACACACACACACACACTGGGATGTAGCTCAGTGCAAAGGCCCTGGGTTTAAGTCCCAGTGCCTCAAACAAACAAACATGAAATCATAAATTACTTTGTTAGTTAAATACAACTGTATTAAGGGAGAAAGGAAGGGAGAGAAAATAGGAAGAAAGATATTGCTTAAGGAGGGAAAATGTAGGCAAAAAGCCAGATGGAGGAAAGTTTTGCAGACCATAGAAATTTGGACTTTATTCTAATGGTAACAGGAGGCCACTGAAGGATTTTAAACAAGAAGTGATGACACTTCTGCAGTTATAGAAAAATCACTTTGGATGGTTATAAGAGGACTAGAATAGAGGAGAGCAATAGTGGATATGAAAAGATCAGTTAGAAGGCTATGTAGCAATCTAGGTGAGAGATTACAGTGATTTGATTCAGGGTACAGCAGTATTAATTGAGAGAAATAAAAAATTATGAAACAAGTTAAGAGACCTAGCAATGGAATGCATGTGGACTATAAGAAAGGAAAAGGTGTCAAGAGTTGCTATAAGGTTCCTATCATGATCCAGTGACTAGATGGTAGTGCTAGTTGTTGAGATAGTGGACACAGCAGGGTAAGCAAGTCTGGGAAAGAAGAACATAAATTTACATTAGGATATGTTGGTATTGCATTCTGTGGTGTGAAAGAGTTTAAAGCTCAGAGGTTCTGAACTGTAGAAATAAATCTCTAAGCCATGGTATATAGATGATATTTGAAGTCAGGGATGTAGCTGATATTGCCTACAGAGATCATATAAAGTAAGAAGAGGAGAAAAAGATTAAGAATTGTCAACATTCAAAGGTCAGATAGTAGAAAAGGGGAGAGTATTTAGAAATCAATGAACACAACCATAGATCCCTTTAACTAGATAAACTAGACCTGGAGTTTACAAATAGGTTTCTTCAGCTGTTCCTCTTAACTTTAGCCAAATCTTTTTTAAAAAATGATTTGATTTAAAATTAAATTAAGGGCAGGGGATATAGCTCAGTGACACAGCACCTGCCTTGCACGTATGAGGTTCTGAGCTTGATTCCTGGTACCAAATAAAACATTAAATTAAACTGCTGGCTGTGGTGGCACACACCTGTAATCCCAGCACTTAAGAGGCTGACACAGGAGGATTGCCAACCTGAGCTACAAAGTGAGACCCTGTCTTGAAAAATAAATAAATAATAAAATGTCCATATACAAGTTCATTGGTTAGAATTCTTTAATCTTTTAATAAAAAGAAAAATGAAACTACTTACCTTCTAGTAGTGGTGAAATAAATATGACACTTTAGCATTAGTGTCTGTCTACATTTTGCCTCAAAAGCATAGGAGAAGTGGTGATACGTGAAAATAAAATAGGATGTCTTTTATAAATAATTATGAAACAAAGCATTGTGTGAACTGAAGTACTAAGTATGAGGTTATAATACTGAGATCTGTGTTGGACCTATCACATATGAGCAAATAGCTTTTCTTTCATTCATAAGCATCCTTTTTAAAAGTATAAAAACAAAAATACATACTTATTGTAGAAATTGCACAAAGACATAAGAAAACCCACCTGTATTCTACCAATCATAGATTGTTAATGTTACAGTGAATTTTCTTCCAGTCTTTTGTCCTGTACACACAGATCAGCATACAAGTACATGCACAAACAGCTTTTAAAAATTAAACAAGTTTTTTTCTAACAATAATGTAAATTATGAAAATTCACTTTGTTTTTTGGTACTGAGGAACTGAACTGTACCCCTCCTTTATTTTCACTTTGGAGACAGAGTGTCATTCAGTTGTTAAATTATCCAGGCTGGGCTCAAACTTATGATTCTCCTGCCTTAGCCTTTCAGAGTACTAGAATTACAGGCATTTTCCACTATACCTGGCTGAAACTTTGCAATCTTAAGTGTATAGATGAATGAATTATTATGTAGTGATTATAATGGTGCAACTATTAATGGTGCAACTATTTAGCTCAGCAGTGTAAGTGCTTAACTGGCAAGTGAGAGGTCGTGAATAAAAAGAGAAACAGAATACTAACAACACCTCATGCCATGACCTTTTTGAGGTAGACAATTTGACTGCTTTGAGAAACTAAGTTAAATACATAGCTTTCTGGACATAATGAATGAATGAATGAATGAATACAGGTTAAATGATTGTAACTGTAGAAATATGCTGATTTCTTAAAATGCAATAATACAACACAGTAGAGGGATGAGGGTTGCTTTGGTTGTAATGGTGGTAAAAAAGACCATTTTTAGCAAGAATAATGTACAATTACCATTCACTTGGTTGATTTCTGAGTTGGAGGAAAGAATCTCATCTGCCAGTTTCTGTGCAGTTGGAAGAACTTCGGTGTGGTGTGCTGTGATTAAATACTGAATAAACTTCTGTAACTGGTCCCTATTCATCTGGAAAAGGGTTTCCGAGATAGGAAGACGTAATTTGACTTGGTCTGGTTTACGGATTCTATACAGTGAGAGGGCTACCACATGTGCACAGTAGAATATGTCCTTGTTTCCACAGCCACATGTCACTGAAGTTATTTTGCATCGATCAAAACTGATTGCAACTTTGTACATCATTGCTGGTTCAGAAGCAGTGGCTGGCTCCGTTACTGTACCACTCAGATGAAAACCTAAGGAAATAAAGAAGAAATCCTGATTAGAGATTGTGTAAGAAACTTTAACAGGTGCCATCTGCATTTTAATTAATCAATTCACAAACAATTTGCTGAGTATCTCCTATGTAAGTAGTAGATTCTGCAAATATAGACACAACAGCCAGTGAAATTCTGGCATTGTGTTGAAGGAAAAAGTATTTATCTTGGAGTCCATGACTCTCCTGAACTAATGTGAAAACTTTTGCCTGTATACATGTGCATTTTTCTGGGTGGAACAGTTCATCATAGTCTCAAAATGGCAAATAAGGAAATTCCAAATAGTAAGAACTCCTACTGCAAATTTTGAGATTGGTATAGAAGGCAAAGATAAGCCCATAAATAACATCTGTATAATATACAGTAAGGTGATATTATACATGAAAGAGAAACCAAAGGAATGCCATGAAGAAGGACAGAAACAAGATTAATGTCAACATTTCTTCCTTCAAACATACAGTTCCAGCTGGGCATGGTGGCACATGCTGGTAATCCTAGCAATTGGGAGGTTGAAGCAGGAGGATCCCTGCAAGTCTGAGGAGAGCCTGGGCTACACAGTGAAACCCTGTCCTCAAAAAACCAAAAGCAGCAGTAGCAGCAGCAGCAACAGCAGCAACAACAACAACAGGGCCCGGGATATATTTCAGTGGCACAGCACCTGCCTGAGAAATATAAGGTCCTGAGTTTGATTCCAGATACAACAAAACAAAACAAAACAAAACAAAACAAAAACAAACCAAACCCCTTCCCCAAAAACATACAATTCCAAAGTGGTGACCTTGTTGAATACTTCAAAGGCAAGAAACTTTGTAACATATGGAAGGTAGAGCATAGCTTAGTGAGACTATGCAGTGTTATATCGCCACTCACTATACACACAACACCAATAATTGTTTTTATTAATTTTTATTTTAAGAGAATAAAACAAAGCAAAGCAAACAAAACAGAACAAAGTAAAGCAGAGTAAAACAATGCAAATAACACAGGATTTCAGAAAGAGACAGCAGGAAATCAACAGTGTCTATCATAATATCTCGTTTTCTTTGAAATAGTTGTCTGTATCTTCACACACAATGATAATACACATCAAAATAGTATAAAAGCAATCAAAAACCTCCAATTCTAGTTTCTTAAAGAATCTCTGCACTGATTTCCCCAGTGGTTGTACCAGACTACACTCCTACCAACAGTGGAGAAGGGTTCCTTTTTCCCCATAACCATGCAACATTTGTTTTTGGTTGATTTCTTGATGATAGTCATTCTTTCTTGAGTGAGATAATACCTCAGTGTTGTTTTAATTTGCATTTCTCGAGTAACTAGTGATGTTGAACACTTTTTCACAGAATTATTTCTATTGCTTCACCTGATAAGTGCGTAGTCATCTCAGATGTCCATTTTTGGATAGGGTCTTTGAATTTGGGAAGCCTGACTCTTTTTCAGTTCTTTGTATGTTTTAGATATAAGTCCCTTGTTAGAGGGACAGTTGGTGAAAATTTTTTCCACTTTGTGGGTTTTCATTTTGCTTTGTTGGTGATTTCTTTTGATGTGCAAAAACTTTTTAATAAGATGAGATTCCAATTGTTGATTCTTTAAAGTATTTTCTGTGCAGTTTGCATCTTGTTCATGAACTCTTTGCCTACCCATGTCTTCATGATTTCTATCTACCTTGTCTTCCAATATAGTGTTTCTGTTTTAATATTTTGATCTTTGATCCATTTTAACTTTAGTTCAGTGCATGGTGATATGTATGGGTCTAGTTTTAGTTTTCAACATGTGGAAAAGTAATTTTTCGAGCACCATTTATTAAAGAGGCTATCTTTCTTCCAGTGAACATGTTGGTACCTTTGTCAAAGATAAGGTGGCTTGTATTTGTAGTTGTGTCTGCATCTTATAATCTGTTCCATTGATCCTCAGATCTGTTGTTTTGCCAGTACCATACTGATTTTATCACAGGAGCTTTATAGTATAATTTCAAGTCTGGAATTGGGATGCCTCCTGCCTTGCCTGTGTTGTCTAGAATTGTTTTTGCTATTCTAGGTCTCTTTTGGTTCAAGATGAATTTTTGGAATGTCTTCTCTGGATCTGTGAGGTATGCTAATGGTATTTTGATCAGAATTGCATTAAATCTGTTGAGCAGTTTTTGGAGTATAGCCATTTTCACAATGTTGGTTCTTCCTATCCAAGAGCAAGGGATATCTTTCCATTTGCTGATAACATCTTTGATCTCTGTTTTTCAGAGTGCTGTAATTTTCAATGTATAGATCTTTTATTTCCTTTGATAGATTGATTCCTAAGTACTTCATTTTTTTGATGCTATTGTAAAAAGTGTTATTTCCCTAACTTCTCTCTCAGTGAGTTGGTTTGCGTACAAGAATGCTACTGATTTTTGAGTGTTGACTTTGCATCCAGCTATGCTGCTGAATTTGCTTATTAACTCTAGTGGTCTTTTGGTGGAGTTTTTGGAGTCTTCTATATAAAGTATTATGTCATCTGCTAAAAATGATAATTTAACTTCTTTTCCTATCCTTATTCCTTTTATTTCTCTCTCTTGTATAATTGCTCTAACATTTCCAGAACTATATTGAATAAGAGTGGTGATAGTGGACATCTTTGTCTTGTTCCTGATTTTAGAGTGAAAGTTTTTTTTTTTTTTTTCTGTTTAGTATGATGTTGGCTGTTGGTTTGTCATAGATGGCTTTTACCAGATTGAGGCAGAGATACTACCTCCTGTGATAAAATCAGTATAGTACTGGCTACCATCTATTCTGATTTTCTGTAGGTTTTTTTTTTTAATCAGGAATGAGAGCTGAACTTTATTACAAGCTTTTTCTGCATCCATTGAGAACATCATGTGATTTTGGTCTTTGGCTCTGTTGATATGCTATATTATGTTTATTGATTTGCATATGTTGAACCATCCCTGCATTCCTGGGATAAATCCCACTTAGTTATGGTGTATAATCTTCTTGATGATTTGCTGTATTCTGTTTGGCCAGTATCATATTGAGAGAGTTTGTGTCTATGGTCATTAGGGAGATTGGCCTGTAGTTCTCTTTTATGATTCGGTCTTTCTCTGATTTTAGTATCAGGGTAATACTTCCCTCCAGGAATGAGTTAGGGAGTATTTGCTTCCCTTTCAATTTCATTGAAGAGGTTGAGGAGTATTAGTTATAAATCTTCTCTACAATTCTTGTAGAATTCAGCAGTGAACCCATCAGGACGTTGGCCTTTTTCTGTTTTCAAGTTTTTGATTAAGTTTTCAATTTCATTGATGGATATTGGGCTATTCAGAATTTTTGTATCTTCTTTATTCAGCTTTGGTAATTTGTATGTTTTTAGGAATCTGTCCATTTTTTTTATGTTTTCCATCCTATGAGAGTAAAGATTTTCAAAGTAGGTAATGATGATCTGATTTTCCACAGAATCTGTAGTGATTTCACCCTTTTCATTCCTCATTGCATGAATTTGAATTTTTTCTTTCCTTTTTTTGATACGGTTGGCTAAGGGTTTATCATTTTTATTTATTCTTTCAAAGAACTAATTCTTTAGCTGGGTATGGTGGCACCTACCTGTAATCCCAGAATTCAGGAGGCTGAGGCAGGAGGATTGTTGCAAATTTAAGACCAGCGTGGGCTACAAAATGAGCTCAAGCCTAGCCTGAACTGCACAACAAGACCCTGTCTCAAAAAGATTAAAAAAACCTTTTTGATTCATTAATTCTTTGTATTGTTTTCTTAGTCTTTTTTTTAGGTACCAGGGATTGAACTCACGACTGTGTGCTTGCAAGGCAGGCACTTATGCCACTGAGCTAAATCCTGTTAGTCTTAATTGTATTAATTTCTGCTCTGATTTTTATAATTTTCTCCCTTCTATGGGCTTTGGGCTGACTTGCTCTTCTTTTTTGAGAAGCTTGAGTTGTAACATTAGGTTGTTTATTTATGCTTGTTACCATTTTCTGATGTGAGAATTCACTGCTATAAATTTCCCTGTTAGGGGCCAGGGAGTTAGCTCAGTGGCATAAGCACCTGACTGGCAAGCGCATGGTTGTGAGTTCGATCCCCAGTACCAAAAAAAAAAAAAAAAAAAAAAAAAAAATTCCTGTTAGTACTGCTTTCATTTTGTCTGATGGGTTCTAGTATATTATGTCTGCATTTTCATTTAATCATAGATATTTTTTAATGTCTTCCTTGATTTCATCTGTGATTCATTGCTTGTTCAGGAGGTTATTATTATTATTATTATTATTATTATTATTATTATTATTTTGGTACCAGGGATTGAACTCATGACCTTGTGCTGGTGCTGCTGAGCTATACACCCAGTTCTGTTATTTATTTTCTATGTGTTTATGGAGTTTTTTGGGGTTTCTTTTGCCATTAATTTTCATTTTTATTGCACAATGGTCAGAAAATACGCATGGGAGAATTTCAATTTCTTTGCATTTACTTAAGCATGTTCTGTGGGCTAATATATGATCTATTTTAGAGAATGTCCCATGTGCAGCTGGGAAGACTGTGTATTCATATGTTGAGTGGAATACTCTGCAATGTTTCTGATAAGTCCATTTATTCCCAGATTTGGTTCAGATCTGATATTTCTTTGCTGATTTTTTTATCTGCTTGATCTATCTATTTGTAACAGTGGGGTATTAAGGTCCTCTGTTACAATTTTCATATTGCTCATTTGATTTTTCATGTTTATTAATATCTGTCTTATATAGTTGGGTGCTCCTATATTTGGTGCATATATACTTATGACTGTTATTGCCTCTTCTCAAAATTTTGTCCTAACAAGTATATGGTGACCTTATCTCTTTTTGATTATTCTTGGTTTGAAGTTCACATTATCTGCAAAGAGAATAGCTGCCCCTGCTTTTTCCTGGGTTCCTGTTGCATGGAGTATTGTTTTCCTTTGACTTTCAGCCTATGAATTTTTTTTTAGTTAAATGTGTTCCTTTTATAGCAGATTGTTGGAATTTGTTTCTTGATCCACTCTGCCAGTCTGCTTCTTTTGATTGGTAAATTGAGGCCATTTACAATGATTATAGCTGATATGTATTGGCTTGTTTTGTTATGTTATTTTCCTACTGTTGGTTCCCTATGTTTTTTTCCTGTTTAATTGCTTGTCCTGCTTGGTCATTTCTTTCTATTGTTGTTCTTGGAATTCTAGTCATTTTTATCTCTTTCTAGAATATCTTTTACTTTGTGGGGTTTGTTTGGTGTCATGAATTTCTCCAGTTTTTCTTTGCCATGGAAGCATTTTATTATTATTATTATTATTATTATTATTATTATTATTTTGGTACTGGGGACCAAACTCACACCCTCGTGCTTACCAGGCAAGTGCTTAAGCCACTGAGCTAAATCCCAGCCCTGTCATGGAAGTATTTTATATCTCAATTTTTTTTGTCTTTTTGAAACAGGGTCTCATTAGGCAGTTTGGACTGGCCTTAAGCTCACTTTGTAGCCCAAGCTGGTTTTGAATGCACAATAATCCTTCTCCCTCAGCCTCCAGAGTGCTGTGATTACAGGCATGTGACACCACACCTGGTTATATCTCAAGTTTGAAAGATAGTTTTGCAGGGTACATCAATCTGGCTTGGAAGTTATTTTCTTTCAGGACTTGGAATACTTCACTCCAAGCTCTTCTTGACTTATTATTGCCTCTTCTCAAAAATTTTGTGTTGAGAAGTCTGCTGTGATTCTGATTGTTTTCCTTTATAGGTGACCTGTTCCTTTTCTCTAACAGCCTTTAATACTCTGTTCTTGTGCTGAATTTCTGGGATTTTGATTATTGTATGTCAGGGGGTAGATTTATTTTGGTTATGGCTAGTTGTAAATCTACATGTCTCACATATCTGTATGCCAGGTCCTTTTCCCATGTTTTGGAAGTTTTCTGCTATTACTTCTGTAAATAGTATTTTATGTCATTTGTGTAGGCTTCTGCTTTTTTGCTGACATCTATGATTCTTTTTCTTTTTTTTTTTTTTGGTACCGGGGATTGAACTCATGACCTTGCGCTTGCCAGGCAGGCGCTTAAGCCACTGAGCTAAATCCCCAGCCCGACATCTATGATTCTTAAGTTATTTATCTTTGAATCATCTTGCAGCCACTGAATTGTTATTTCCTGCTTGTTATTTTTAAGATACATTTCTTTCATAGTCACTAGCTGTGATCATGTCTTCAAGGTCTGAAAGTCTGTCTTCAGTTTCATTCAAGTGGTTTTTCCAGATCAATGGAATATTTAATTTCCTGGATACCCCTTTGAATCTGTTTCATGCATTTTATTTCTTTCCTACACTTATCATTCACAGTTTCCATCCTCGTCCTATCGTTATCTATCTTTTATGTGTAGTCTAGATGTGCTGAGCAATTCTTCATAAATGTTGACATTTCTTTTTTTTTTTTTTAGCCTGAAAGATTATTTCTGATCTGATTTCCTCTATAGATAGCCTCATGGATTTTTTTTGGGGGGTCTTTTTCAGACAGGATCTCACTGTGCAGTTCAGACTGGCCCTGAGCTCACTTTGTAGCCCAGGCTGGTCTCGAACTCACAACAATCTTCCTGCCTTAGTATCCTGAATGTTTCTTTATTTGGTTGCTATCATTTCAGAAATGTCAGATGTGTGTCTTCCATTTTCCACTATCTCACTGTCTCCTGGGCTTGTTCTGGGTGCACTGGAAGTGTGAGGTTGCATTTTGCTCCTGTATCATCATTTTCTATTTCAAAAGTTTTTGTTTTCAGTGTTTATCCCTGTAAGTTTTTGTAGTAGGTAGCTGTATCACTAGTATCAAGGCTTCTCTACATAACGTTTGTTCTTTGGGGATATCTTCTGTGTGTAGGAGGTTCTTGGTTTGTGTCTGTCCAAAGATCAACCTGTTAGTTCATATTGCTACTGTTGCTTCTGACAATTTCACAGCACTAGTCTCACCTGTCCATTCTGTGCACCCTGGCTGAGGGCTCTGCTGTTTGGCTGGCATTTCACTGGCCTCTGGGACTTCCTGCAGTGCTTTTCATCTGGATCCTGGTAGCTGCAATAAGAGGGGCCAGGCTCTCCTAATTATACTTTTTATATATTATCACAAGTTTATAAATTTAATAGGTGGTATGATGGTTTATTTTATGTTGTTTGATTAGGCTATAGTTCCCAGTTAATCAAAACTATTCTAATTGGTGACATGCAGATATGTTGTAGAAGTTAACTACATCTGTGAAGGAGATTTTTTTGTTGTTGTTATCAGGGAATTGAACTTGTGCTTTCCAGGCAGGCGCTGTGCCACTGAGCTCTATCTCTGGCCTGGGAAGGAGATTTGAATAACTAAAGGAGGGATTATCCTCAACAATGGATTGAGCCTCATTCAATTAATTAAAAATCCTTATAAACAAAACTGAAGTTTCTGTGAGAAAAAAGAAATTCTTTCACAAGACTGTAGCATCAGATCTCGCCAGTCTATACATTCTAACTTACTGGTTCCCCACAAACACATAGGCCAATTCTTTGAAACGAATATTTTCATTCTCATTCCCATTCATACTGTCACCTCTCCATCTCTATATATCTCCTACTGCATCTATTTCTCTGAACAATTCTGATATTATTATTATTCCCACTTTATGTATTGATGAAATATAAGAACAGAAATGTTTCACTTGCTCAAAACCACTCTGCTAGAAAATGACACAGCCAGGTGTCACATCCAGGCAGTCTGGCTCTAAAGCTCATACTTTTTTGGGGAGGAGGGTACCAGGCATTGAACTCATGACCTCATGCTTGCCAGGCAGGTACTTGTGACACTGAGCTAAATCCTTTTTTAATGATTATATCATACTACCTTCATATAATATTGTTTGGGAATCAGTGCCACATTTAAACAGCTGAATTATAAACTATTAAACAATATAACCAGGAACATTAGAAAATAACAGGTTTACTAAAATTCTAAAATTTCAGTTTTTATAACATTGGCAATGGTTTTAACCCTGTAAGTTAAGCTAGAACTGGACCAAAATGTCAAGTACCAGTTTAGATTTCCAGATCTCTCCACAATAAGTCAGTGTTAAAACTGAGGAATTTTCTGCAAAATATTTTTCTAAAGCTAATCATACATGGCTTCTTAGAGGCTTTGGCTAAGGTTCATGATGTTCTTCAAAACATGTTCATTTAAGCTGAGTAAATGTTTGGGCTTCATCAGCCCAACTCGTAGTTTAGGCTCCAGGTTTAGACTAATCTGAAAGGCAGAAGTCTGTGTGGAAATTTCCTTGATGAGAGTTCCTTTTTTCTTTTCATATTTTTTGGAATGTAAACTGAGAGTTAGTTTTAAATATTTACGCTGTTTGTCTTATTGTAACCTAGCAACATTTTTTTAAAAGTGCAATTACTCCTGAGAATAAAGCTATATAGAATAGGTTCAATGTAGTGTTTCTTTCTCATTGTGAACTTAACTGCCATAAACATGTCCATCAATAATCTAGTAATTTAAAAAAATATGTAGAAGCCTGACTTTTAAAAATCTTTGACTCCAGAATGTATTTTCTAAATGACCACTGTGTTCTGACTTTTTAAAACCACACAGACAAAAAAATAGAGAAAGCAGTATAGCTAGTCCCCATGTGATATGGCTTATATCTATCTACATGTTACTCCCAAATCTCATGCACTTATAGGTGGGACTTTTGGAAAGTGACTGGATCATGGGTGTGATACTGGATTAGTCCATGGTTGGTTTAGCACAGTTCTGAGTGTGGATGACAGATTTAAAGAAGAGAAAAGACCCACCCTGGGTCTTTTCATCAATAGGCTTGTAGCCTGAATAGAATAAAAAGAGAAAGAAAAAGGAAGGCTTGCTGCTTCTTGCCTACCATTCCATAGACTCTTTCTGCTCTGCCATGTCACCCTGCCTTGGATCCAGCTAACTATGGACTGAAACATCTACAAATATGAACTAAAATAAACCTTGCATCCTTTAACTTGTGGATATTGGGCATTTTGCCCCAGCAATATGAAAATAACTGTGACATCAGGTATTCATCACTCAGCTTCAATGATTATCAAAAGAAAAAAATTTTATTTTAATCTTTAATCTTTAATTCTCAATTCCCAATCTCAATATAATTCAAATTCCATGGATTATATTTAAGCAAATCTCAGAAATATGTCATTGGTAAACCTTTTGTGTGTATCTCTAAAAGAGGAATTTAGAATTTGTAGTAATTCCTTAGCATCAAATATCCAGTATTAAGATTTGCACATCTGACCTTAAAAATAAAAGAGGGAAATGAACAACAGGATGCAAACAAAAAAAAAAAAAAGTTTTTTTTTTTTTTGTCTTTTTGAGACAGGGTCTTGCTATGCAGTTCAGGCTGGACTTGCGCTCACTTTGTAGCCCAGGCTGGTCTCGAATTTGCAATGATCCTCCTGTCCCAGCCTCATGAGTATTGGGGTTACAGGTGTGTGCCACCACACCTAGTTCAAAATTTGGTTTATAGAGCTCTTAAAATATACATTCCCTTCTTTTCCCACACGCCAATTATTTATTGAAAAATAATTAGCTACAGACACTTAAGTTCAGGTTTTTTGGTTGAAACCATTCATAAATTATTTTATGTACTTTCTATTGATTAAAACAAGAGACATATGATACCTAATTCTCTTTTTGTGTGGTTAGGAAATAATGAGTGCACTCTGATGTTGGCTTGATTCATACATTACAAAGTTCTTTGGCAGCTTTTCACATAATGGTGTTAACAATTAGAGAGGACCATGGCCTCAACCTATTATTTCATCAGTTTTTTTTTCCCTCTTTTCTTTGGCTCTTATACTTCTGTAAAATACAGGGCGGGGGGAGGTAGAAATCATATAAAGTATCTGTTACGGTTTGTATCTAGATGTCTCCCCAAAGTCTCATGTGGTCAGAATTTTCTGAGATTTCTAAATCTAAAGTGTGTGATTGATTTGTAATGCAATGCTGGGACTAAAGGTGGGTGATTGCTCAATCAACCTACTGATTGGATTGGCACCACCCAGATGCTACTAGACTGGATACCATAAAAGAGACAGAAAGAGGCTTATCCCTCTTGTGCTCTTTTGTTGCTTTTGCTGTCTTCCACCACCATGAACTGTTGCCCTCTGCCTTGCAGCAGGCCACTTATGGACTATAACTTCTACAAACCATGAGCTAAATAAACCTTTCTCCCTTTTACTTTGAGTGTTGCGTACTTTGTCTCAGCAATGAGAAAAGTAACTAAGTATCTAATTCAGTAACTGGAACATGTTGCTTACGTCATGCAAAAAGCACTTTATAGACAAAGTTTTACTAAACAGTAAGTTCTCAATTTATGGATGAGTTCCATTCCAGGAGAACGTTCCTAAACTAGATTCATTTGTAAGTCTAAAATAGCTGAGTCTTACACACCTCTGACACAAATATACAATGTGTATTGCTATGTGCTTCTCAGCAGTCTTCTCCATATCAATACTGATTTTCCTCTTACTTTTGGACCTCTTGGGCTCTGATGGAGCCTTGCACTGCTGTACTTATTGCACTATGCAGTAAGCACACAGCAGCATAACCTTGACAATGTCTGGCAGACATGTGAACTATTTCTACAATTTTTTCACATCTACAAATGTTTGTAATGTGAGGTTTATTTGTACCTGTGAAAGGTTGCCAACTTGAATGTTCCTCAGTTGGGAATTTACTGTCTTTACTTTGCAATGATTATTTACTCATATATGCCTAAAATAAAAAACGTAAAACAAAACACACTCCTCTACATCTACTGTAAAAACATTCCTACTTATCACATTCAAATACATAGGAACTACAATGTAGGCTTTTAAAAGTCTCTTTTACCTAAAGAATGGGTAAAAAAATTTTACTAGCTATTCTTGGACAGAGGGTTAATATCTGGAACAAGTAAAGAACTCACAAAAAAATATCCAATCAAAAAATGGGCAACTGAAATGAAGAGACACTTCTCAGAAGAAGTAGAAATGGCTTAATAAATACATGAAAAAATGTTTGACACCGCTGACCACTACAGAAATGTAAATTAAAACAACACTAATTTTCCATCTTACTCAGAAAGAATGCTATCATCAAGAAATCAAATGATAACAAATGCTAGAGGTGCAGGGGAGAAAAGGAACTCCTCCACATTGTTGGTGGAAAGGTAAACTGGTACAACCATTACGCAAATCAGTATGGAGATTCCACAAATAACTAAAACTAGATATTTCATTTGACTCAGCCATTTCCCTTCTAGGTATTTTTCTGAAAGAGTTCAAGACATTGTATTACAGTGATATATGTATACCTATGTTTATAGCAGCACAATTCATAATAGCTAAATCTTGGAAATAGCCTATAGGTTCATCAACAGATGAGGAAAAAAAAGAAAGCATGATATTTATATACACAGGAGTACTACTCTGCCATAAAGAAGGATAATGAGTCATTTGTAGGAAAATGGATGTACTTTGAGATTATAATGTTAAATGAAATAAATCAGATACACAAATTTAAATATCACATGGTTAAAGAAGAAAATAAAAGATGGTAGGAAATAAGGAGATATATCTTCTATAAAAGGGGAGGGGACTATCTTAGTTACTTTTCTCATTGCTGAAACAAAATACCTGACATCTATGGCTAAAGGAGGAAAGGTTTACTTATCTCAGTTTACAGAGGTTTCAGTATATAATCCTGTCTCCGAGGCAAGGCGGCACATGGCAGAGGGGCAATAGTTCATAGGACAGAAGACAGCAAAAACAGCAAGAGCAAAAAGAGGTAATGGGGAACAGCAAGCCTCTTTTCCTCCCTTACCCACCCCAGGGGATGTGTAGCACTCACATCCATAATCCCAGCATTGCACCACGAATCAATCACAAATTGTAGAAGCCCCCTCCACTGACTGAAGGAGGCTTTGGGGGGATAGCTAGACACAAACCGTAACAGCGACCAGAAGATGGAAGAAGGAGAGAAGGGATAGAAAGCAGATGAAAAAAGAATCAAGGTGTGCCAAGTCCGCACAAAGAAGGTAATCACTATGTACTGCAAACATATAAAAACAGGGCCGGGGATTTAGCTCAGTGGCATGCTTTCTTTGTCTTCAACATGTGCCTGCCTGGCAAGCGTGAGGTTGTGAATTCGATCCCTGGTACCAATAAATAAATAAATTTTAAAAAACTGAAAAAAAGTGTGTTTTACTAGTTTTAGATTTTGAAATGATTAGGGTAGACTTGAGGCAGAGGGAATAGGCAGGTGTAAAAGGAAAGAATATATGTTTGCTTCAGGTAACTCTAGCAGGCCATAATATTCAATATTCAATATTCAATATTCTCTTCCTTCCTACAGGCTGATTTTGCTACAAAAGGATGGGCCTGTTTTTTGAAGAAAACAGGCAGTTGAGCAGCCATTCTCCTTGTGGCCCTTCATACATAGTTAAAAGAAATAAAAGAAAGAGAGGCTCTGAGCAGGTCCTCAGTAAAGCACTGAATACTTTCAAGGAGTTTCTGTTTAGTTTTGCAAATGGTGTATTACTCTCTTCCCCACTTAAAAACCAAGCCTTGCTTTGAGAAAAAGATGCTTTATTTCACTCAACTTTCCATTCTGTGGTTTAGAAAACTTCCTTATCTAGCCTCTTCATTGTATAAAATATAAGAATAAAATAATACCATAGCCCCTTCTATTTTACATATCACAATGACTCTGAGAAGGCTTGTCGGAAAATCGTAGGCCTTAAATACCTGATATGCTGTGAGTCCCTACCAGCATGACATCTTATAAATGTGTCATGCTTTCTTTGTCTTCAACATGCTTCTAGTGCACTTAAGCAAAATTTAAAAAATGTGCTGAGCCAGGTGCAGTGGTGCATGCCTGTAATTCTAGCTATTTGGAAGGATCACACATTTGAACCCAGCCTGAGCAACTTAATAAGACAGTGTCTCAAAGAAAGGAAAAAACATGCCAAAATGACCACTCAATTGTGGCCTGTTAACAACCAAGCACTTTGAAGGTGGCACTTGCTAGAACTTATCATGCTTAAATAAGCATAAATAGCTCTGAGAACATCAAGATCAGAAACTGTTAAAAATTCATGAATGGCTCATGGTTTTGATTTTCTTGCCTTCTAGAATGAGTGAAAGTCTGAGAAGAAATTCAAATTAAGTGAAATTGTTAACATAACAATTCTGTTTCCTAGCATTCAAGCTAGGGAATCTAGGGTATGAACTGAACTGAACCTTGGATTAAACAGAAAGTACTAAGGACCATTTTTCCATTTGGACAAACATACATATATATGTATTATGGCTTGTATCTAAATGTTCCCCCAAAGCCTCATACAGTCAAAGGTAGAGCTTTCCAGAGCTGGCAGGATCTAGAGTGTGTGATGCTAGGATTAAGGGCGTGTGATTAGCAAATCAGCCCACTGATTGGTTTGGCATAGTTCTGGGTAAGATTAAAGGTGCTGTAAGTGGAAATATAAAGGGACAGAAAGAGTCTGTTGCTTGCTTGCTGCTTGCTGCCTGCCCTTCTTTGACCATACATTGTTTCTCCTGCAATGTCCCTCTGTCAGCTAACGATGAACTGAAATCTCTACAAACTGTCAGTTGAAATAAACTTTTCCTCTTTTAACTTTGGGTGTTAGGTATTTGTCTCAGCCACAAGAAAAACAGCTGAGACAATGAATTATAATATACATAATAAATATATATAATTAAGTGGGTGTATAATTTGTTTTCCAAATAAGGAAATCCTACATTCTTTATGACTTAGTTCAAATATTATTTTCCTATGAAATTATTCAATACCTCAGTTGTTGAATCATAGGTGAAGAAGCTTTAATATTTATGCCTATAGAGTTTATATTTTAGTTTACAACGGAGATATTTTGGCCAGAATCAAATACTAAAGAACCTAAGAGACAATCATTTCATAGATGAGGAAGTGGCTCAGAATAACTATATGATTTACCCCAATTTTATTGCACAATTATACTCATAAGAAAAGAAATTAAAATGATCCTAATTTCACATTCTGAAACATTCAGGGCTTTAAAAAGTGGAAAACGATGGGCATTGTGGTGTACACCTGTAATTCCAACACTCAGAAGGCTGAGGCAAGAGGACTAGTGCGAGTTTGAGGCCAGCTTGGGCTACATAGTGAGTTCAAGGCCTGTGTGAACTACATAATGAGCCCTTGTCTCAAAAAAATACAAGTAAAAAAATGAAAAAGTTAAAAAATAATGGCCCTGAAGCAAGGCCAGCAGACTGCTATAGCTGCTGGTTTCAAACAGGAGCCTAAAGAGAATTCGTTCTGTGGTCTGTTGGCCATTTCAGAACTCTGGAAATGTAATGGTCAGTTCATCAGAAAGAAATAGCAGGTGAGTGTGGCAGACTTTCGGTGGCCCGCAGGAGAGAGATCCTGGTGCCTTGGACCTGCACCATGTGGTGATTTGGGGTGCCAGGAGAACAAGGAGCTCCTCCCCTCTCTGGGGGGCGGCTATAAGCCTGCTGCTGTGCAGGCTGAGAATCAAACATCTCATGTCATCCTGTCCCCCGTCCCGTGTTGTTTCCCCCCCACCTTAGTAAGTGGGAGCCAGTGAACTACACATCTTATGAAAAGATTTGCTATGTTATTTAGTATGAACTCCCCATATGCAAAGATATGGACAACCATTTGGAAGAAAACAAGAGACAATATGACAGATAGTGAAGATCTCTGGTTGTCTAGCTTTGAAATTTATGCTTATGTCCCGTTCTGTTCTATTTTGTTTAATTTTACCCCCTTTAAAATAAAATAGAAACAGTTCAGTTGAGGAGATAGTGGTATAGATTGTTACAATCACTTGAGTGTCAAATAAAATTTTTGAGTCAGTTATGAAAAAAAAATTTAAAAATAAAACAAATACCTAGAAAAAAAATGAATCTACAATGTTTCTTTCAAATCAATATACTTCTTGAATAAAGCCAATTACTTCTTTCAAAAGAAAATAAATAATTTTCAACCAGTAATCTTCTTGAGCATTTATCATGGTTTAGGTACTTTTAAATTATTTTATATACAATGTATCATTTATTTTTAAATTTTATTTCAAAGAGGGTAAAACTAAACATAACAAAACAGAACAAAGCAGATCAGAAGAAAACAATATAAGTGACACAGATTTCAAAGCAAGACAACAGGAACTCAACAGTGGCTACCATAATGTCTCTTGTTTTCTTCTAAATAGTTGTCCATATCTTCACACACAATGAATTCATACAAAACAAAATAGTATTAAACTGATCAGAATAGAGCAATGAAGGCATTATAGGCCTTCAAAACCAGACAATAGGAAATTCAACAATGGCTGCCATAAATGTCTCTTGTTCGCTTCAAAATATCTGTCTATACCTTCATGTATGTTGAAATTAAACAATACAAAACAGACTAAAACCACTCTGAATGAAGAATAAAAGCATTACTGGATTTCACAGCATGACGATACGGAATCAGCAATAGATACCATAATGTCTCTTTTTCTTCAAAGTAGCTGTTCATTTCATCACACATAATATAATCGATTTTCATAAACTGTTCAGAAGTTGTTCTACGCATGTATAAGCATCTACATGTATACTTATCCTTTCTGTATTAGAAGGAAAAACAAAACAAGATTGCACTGTATCATTTAATCTTCCTCATAAGACTTGGTGTTTAATACTATTATTTTCCCCATTTTTATTGGTAAAGAACTGGGGCAAAGCTTGGATTTGAATCTGGAAGTCTGGCTTCAGAGTCTAAATTCCTAACAACCACATGTTATTCCACTACAATAGCAACATCGTCTTCCCACATTAGAAAATAGGCCAGGCATGGTGGCTCATGCCTGTAATACCAGTATTCAGGAGGCTGAGGCAGAAGGATCACTGCTTGAACTATATAGTGAGCTTTGTCTCAAAAAACAAACAAACAAAAAAGAAAAATGATATCTAGTACTGCTTAATTTTTTTAAAAATTAAGAAATCATTAAATCATACTAATTCTAATCTTTTGTTGACACATAACCAGCTATTATGATATTTCCACAATTACTAAACTAATAGAAAAGTGAAATCCTAACAGAAACAAATGGAAGAGAATATGCAATTCCCCTGGTAAGATTCAATTTTGCCATCAAAAAGTCACATTATTTATTGAGATTATAGAAAGTTTGAAGAGACAAAACCCAGAAACATGTTAATCTTTTTCTTTTTTTTACAAAATCTTAA
>PVJX010033342.1:0-19766 GCA_004027295.1 Dolichotis patagonum | reverse complement strand
ATGAGAAATAGACTTTGGATTTGTCAAATATTTTCTTTCCTCTCTTTGGATGATCATAGAGATTGTGTTTTCTATTAATAACTGCATTACATCAGATTTTTCTTATGCAAACCAAATCTGGATTCTTAGGTCACATTCCTTTGTGTGCAATACATTTCATATTTTGACTTTGGTTTACTAGTATTCACCTAAATACTTTTTTCTCTATATTTTAAGGCATATGTGCCTATAATTTTCATTTCTTGTAATGTCTTGACCTCATGCAATGTGTTAATAAGTGTTCCCAGCACCCCTTATGCACTGCATATGGATCCTCTTTACTTCCACGTTCTCCTCTCCCCTCTCATCCTCAGATCCTTTTCACATATCCATGATTCCCCCATCTACCGCTAAATGGATAAGAAAGATATGGCATTTTTATATGCTGGAAAGCTATGCAGCTATAAAGAAGGAGAATCATGAGGCTCTTGTAGGTAAATGGATGAAACTTGTGACCATGCTCATGGGTGAAATGGTTCAGAGTCACATGGGTGAACATTGTGTTGTCTTCTAGTGTAAAAAAAAACTGAAGGAGTTAGTGGGATCCAAAATGTACAATACCTATTGTAAAAGAGAAAGGGGAGGAAATGTCTAAAAAGGGAAGGAGGTAACCATTGCTAATTTCTTATTATCTTTTTTTGAAGCCTTGGATCATCTTCATTGTTCTGTTTTGTTTGTTTTTATTCTGTTTTGTTTTGTTTGAATTTATTATTTCTGATGGTATGGGCAACTATTTTATTTTGTTTGGTTTTGTTCTCTTTAAAATAAAAAATAAAGGTGATACAAAAAAAACATATACACGAATCCTGTTAGCTTTGTTTTAGCCTGCTCTTTAAATTACTATAATTTGGGTTTGTCATATAAGAGACACCATGAATATTTAACCTTCTGCATCTTATTTATTTCACCTAGCATTATGGACTCAAAGTTCACTCCTCTTTCTACAGATGGCTCAAGTTTATAATTCTTTAAGGCTGACTAGTACTCCATTATGTATATATAGTACATTGTCTTTAACCATTTATCTGTTGATAGGCATATAGGCTGCTCTCAAGATTTAGCTGTTAGTGATTGGGGGTGTTTTAAGTGCTTGTGAGTGCATGATATTAATTCTTTAAATTTCTTGAATCATTCACTAGTGAAACCACAGTGACCTGAGTATAAAAATTAACTCTTAACGACATGATCTTGGATGGGAATCCTTCTGAGCTGAGCCTTAGCTGTGACTGACATCTAAGTTTCCGAGCCAGAGAAACTATGAGTAATGGGTACAAAATTCTGATCTACTGACTCGTGTTAGGGATGTTTATGGAAACCTGAAGAATCCATTGTTCAGTTAGGAATTTGGAACCATTCTCAATTTCACAGTTTTGGAAGCGTACCATAGTTAGCTAAGCTATGAAATATACATGAAATTCTTATTTTATATGCATGAAGTTCTTTGTACCACCTTGATGTATTCTGTAACTCTAAAATTACTTCAAAATAATATTGATTAAAAGGCATTAATTCAGTACAGTGCCCCTTCACAAGTGTATTTAAAAACCCAGGAGGCCTCACGATCTAGATGGACAGCCAGAGAAAGAATACTAGAGCAGCGACAGTGCACACCCTTCCAACCACAGCGCACCTGCTTCCTGAGGGACTGCAGGGACGCCCTTTCTTCATCCCTGTCACACTCCCCATTAACAGCCACCAGTGTGAGTCTCATGACAACCTGCTCCAAGGTGAGTCGCTGTGCTCATCTGTCCCAGAGTGACATTTGCAGACATTATTTGACAAGTTGTCTGGATTGTCCCACTATATACTTTCTGAAATGTCTAACTTCTAGATGGAAGCAATCATGTATGATATTCATCTTTTCATAACTGTAATACATTATCTTGGATAATCAAATTAAAAAGAGAAAAAATTTGTCTTACCCCACAATGGTGAATGTTTTAGTAGGAGGTTAGTTGGTTGCATTACTTTGAGCCATGGTGATACTGACCAGGATGGTACAATATATAGGACAGAACAAAACTTCTCACTTTACAACCAGGACAAGAAAACAGAGGGAGGGAGAGACCAGCGACACACAGTCTAACTCAGGGTCATGACATGAAAGACCTAAAACCACCTCCCAGGCCTGGCTTCTTATATTTTTACCATCTCCCAATATTGACAAGGTAGATGCCAATATGTAACATATGAGATTTAGGGAAACACTCCACACCCAAACTATGGTACTGTCAGGAACAGGGAATAGAAACCAGCTTTCTGTAACCAGAAACATGTTTTCTTAGTATTTCATTTCCCTCTTTAAGTTTCCAAAAGGCAGATGTCCCTTTACACATTTGAGAAAATGCTCTGATATCTAAAATTTTTCTCTCTAGATTCCATCAAGCATACTTTAGGATAATTTATTCTGTAGCACTCACATACTCGAGTTATATTAACCATTGCTAAGACCAAAAGCCATAGAGATTGTCATGATAGCAAGTAGACTGCACTTGAAAAGAAATTGTTGACAGGGGTTTTAGTTTAACCCTCATTTACAAACATATGGAAATGAACATTTAGATTCCAGGTGTTTGCAGTGAGTGATGCAGAGTATGTTGCCCACATGTGGAGAAGTCCGGGTTCAGAAAACAAAAAGAAAACAAGAAATGAGATAACGATGTGATACAACACATCCCTAGGTGACCCAGGAAATGAGCAGAGCTCAGACAAGATTGTGAAGCAAGAACCCAGCACTGTCTCATTGTTAGTCTGAATACATAAGGTGGTTCAATGGATGCATGGACCGAATATTTGATATGTGAGCTTGCCTCTAACTTTATTCAGCCCTGCTGACAGTGAATTCATAGGTGTAACGTCATTTAACACACTATTACATCATGAATTATATTATTTTATGCCTAATAGAGAGCAGCAAAGCTCCTTCAAAATTCCAAGTACTCAAAGCAGAGTTGGTCAGAGTATTGAGAAAGCAGAGCAAACTATTTTGTGATGAACATTATGCATGCACTCCTGCATCCCGTTCTGCTTACTTGCACAATACACTGATTCAATTAGAAAAATAAAGAAGAAAAGTTAGATGAAAGTTGCTATGGATTAATTAAATTAGGAATGGGACTTCAAGGGAGCATTGCTCATATTTCTAAGTATAGTTCAGTTTCCCGAGGTACAACTTTAAGTCTTTAGAAAGCACACACACACTCCAGCATCTCCTTGCTGTTTCTATGTTCTTTTTCAATGGCTCTTTTGAACCATAGCTCATAAAATTGTTTCTATGTGGATGTTGTATTTCTGTTCTTTTCAATTTGATCTCTGTGGGTTTGGTTTTATATCGCCGAATAATCTCAAGCCATATTCTGAGAAGATTTGAGAAAATTTGACTGAGGTATTCATGGGATTTTTTTTTATATTGATGGATGATCCAACATCTGAGGATCTGACCATTAAGAAAGGGTCCCTCTAGCAATCATTAAGAAATCAAAGGATAAAAAATGCTGATGAGGCTGCTGGGAATGTAAGCCAGTACAACGATTAGGGAAATCAGTATGGCGGTTTCTTAAAGAACTGAAATTAGAAATTCCATATGACCCAGCTAGGTCATAGGATAGACATCCTGCTAGGTATCTTCCCCAAATAATGTATGACATCGCACTACAGCAATATTGGTATGTATACCAATGTTTATAGCAGCACAACTCATAATAGCTAAATCTTGGAAATAAGCTGTATACCCATCAACAGATCACTTAATAAAGAAAATGTGCTATCATGGGTATGGTGGTGCACACCTGTAATCACAGCATTCTGGAGGCTGAGGCAGGAGGACTACTATGAGTTTGAGGCCAACCTGGGCCACATAAGGGAGTTCAAGGCCAACCTGAACTGCATAGTGAGACTCTCTCTCACACACACACAAAAACAAGAATAAGAAGAAAAGAAAAGAAAATGTGGTGTCTGTATATAATGAAATATTGCTCTGCTATAAAGAATGACAGACTTGAGACATTTGTAGGAAAACAGATACACCTGGAAAATGTAATGTTGAGTGAAACAAAACGGACACACAAGGCTAAATACCATATGGAATTTCCCATTTGAGTGAGGCAAAGTACAAGCAAAAAGCATAATAAAGGATAGATAGAAGGGAATAAGGAGATGAATCTCTTACAGTAGGGAAGTGGTCCGAGGGAAAAGTCACAAGGAGTAAGGAAAAGGAGAAAGAAAAATAGGTAGAATAATGATAAGCCATGAAGAGGAACCTAATAACCCCAATTAATTTAAACACTGTATGCCATAACATGAGGTAAGATTGATGATACTAGCAAGAATGAGAAAGGAGATAGGGGAATTGGAGGAGGAGAGGAGGAGGAAGGAAGAGAGAAAGGATTTGGAAAAAATACCAAACTGTAGGCTGGGGATTTAGCTTAGCAGCATAAGTGCCTGCCTGGTAAGCCTGAAGTTGTGAGTTCAATCCCTGGTACCAAAACAAACAAACAAGCTATATTATGTACATGTAACCACTTCCACTTGTAAGCTGCATGAGCTACACACATCTACTAATAAAATTAAAAATTAAAAAAAAAGAAATTGTCCCTCTAACAGGAAACTTGCTTACACTGGAATACATCCTGATAGCTCATGTCTGACCTGTGTCCAGTTTATTCTCACCAAGTTCACCCTTCGTAAGAGAGTCCTGAGTAGCAGGGAACCCAAGGTCTGGTGTGTTAATCAAGTGAGACACAGCAAAGGCCCCTCTAAAATGCGTGGGGTACCAGAAGCTGTGCATGGTATAGATGTTCCAGAGAGTAGGACCACTCACCTCCTAGGGCCAAGAGGTGGAGGGAGCTAAGCAGAAGAAGCTGTTGCAGAGAAACACCTGGGGAAGAAACAGACTGAGTTCTGAGGGCCATGCCCTGTCCTGGCTCCAAGGCATTATCTAACTGGCTTCCTCTGTCCATTGCTAATTGGTTGGTTTAGAGCAAGCTAACAAGTTTCCAGAAGTCTCACGAGTAACAAGAAGTCCAGGAGTGAATAAGGGACTGGTCTCTGTTTCTGTAATCCAGGTTAGATGCACGGGTCAAGGGGCAAGTCGAGCATTATCTCTCACTGTCCAACAGAGAGTTGCTCACCAGGAAGCAAAGTAGAAATGTGATGGACCAAGATGAGGGACTGGGCCTCAGCAAACTGCTGGGGACAGTGCTAAAGCTGTGTGAGCTGTTTCTGGAATGAGAATGTTAATTGATCAGTATATAACGCTGTTGGGACGCATCTTAGCATTTAAATATTAATGACAGGCATTCACAAGTATCTCTAAGAGCTGGAGAGTGTGTTGGATGAAAGGAGAGAAGGTTAGCACTCCCCTTGACAAGGATGGAAGAGGCCCTCAGGCCTGACAGCACACATACAGTTAAGGCATCGCCACCTACTCTGTGGCATCTAACAGTTATTATTGATTCTTTCAGTGAGGTAGAAAACCCAGGGTGGCAGATGTGAAGAAATAGTCATCTGTGGAACCATCCAGGGTGTAGGAAATGAGCAGCTGATTTAGAGCAGAGATGAAAATAGTCATACACAGGGTTGGCAATGACAGTACCGGTGGAGTGTGGGGAACTCTACCGGAGGAACACGGCAAGGGACACGTTCGGGGGAAGCTCGTTGAAGAGAGTGCGTCCTTTCTGGGTAGTCGTGCCTATCTGGTATTTGTCCCATGAAGTGTTTCCCGAGCCTGTGAGGTCTCAGATACCTGGAAGACACTCAGAACTCTAGGTGATGCTAGAATGAGGCCCTGATTTTGATCCACACCACTGAAGAAAAACAAACAAATGAACAAGTCCCAAAAGCTTCACATAACTAAGGAACATGGTCTTTCTCTACTCCTGAGGGCCTTGGCCATTAGCGGGTAAAGTTCAGCCCCAGGATGAGCGAGTGTGGAATGGGGCAGGCGTGTCATCAAGCAAATGAAATAGAAGGAAGTCCCTGTTCACCTCCCTTTCCCCATCATTTCAAACCTACACCCAAACTGCTCCGCCAACTCCTGTCCCCACACACGTTTTGCAGTAGGTGGGATTTCTGTAGAAAAATGATTCACACCACTGATTCAGCCTGGCTCTGTGGATTCTCCGTATGAGTGTGGAGCACCCTAACAGGAAGCTGTGCAGACAAAGACTTGCTTGGGCTAGACAGAGGGCACCTGCAGGGCGTGCGTGCGGTATTGGAGGTTAGCAGTGTGTGGCCTTGAGGGCTATTCCTCCGTGTAGCTACACTCGCCCTTTACATTTCTTACACGATATCCCCAGACCTCCAGAGGCAGCCACTGTCTCCCAGTGTAATATGTAGTTGCACCATTTTAATACATTGTATTTCATAGTGAACGTATTATACTGCTTACCTAAATTTATAATTAGTGGAATATTAAAATTTAGTCCATTTGCCAGTTTACCACACAAGTGGAATTTGTCTGCATGAGCATACATTCAGTTCACCATTTCTGAATATTTTTAGGATCTCCTCAATTGGGATGATCAGCTCTGCACACCGTGTAGCAGGGGATCAGTGTGTCATCTTACAGTTTTTCATTCTTTTTTTTTATTTTTTATTTTTTCATTCTTAACGCATACGTCAGCACTTTAAATCACTCCCGATCTCTGCTTTCATGGTACCCTACACATTTTGGTAGAACATGTTTTCATTTTAGTTGCTTCAAAATATTTAAAAATATATTTTAAGACTTGTGTTTTTGCCCCCACGGTATTTGGAATGTGTTCAATTTTCATGGTTTTTTTTCCAGTTTTCTTTCTGAAGCAGTTTGAACCTAAAGCATCTCCTTTCTATCCTTAATGGAATGTGCTGTCCAGTGAGTGCTTGACACCAGTATCTGAACAGGATTTTCTGGTTATTTAATCGACCCTTCCTGGATCCTGAAAATCTAGATAAAAGTGCACATCATACCTTCAAACATAAATTGAGTTTCAGCTTCACTAAATATATTCACTGGAAACTGTTACTGCTACTGCAATTTTAACATACCCCAAACATAATTTGTTAGATATCAAATGGGTAAAGGGAAACAATGTTATTGAGACTAAAGTTCATCTGCATGTGCAGTAAGTGATTTATAAAATCTTCATACAAAAAGGACACACAAATGCAATGAATTAGGAAGCTGAACTTGTTATGGAACAGAAGCAGGACCTTGTTAATTCTATTAAGATAATATCAGAAATTCTCAAGTTACCAATTTGTCTAAATCTTTGAAAGGCTACAGGTCTGGAGCAAACCTTCCAGCAATGCTTTTTCATTTGTTTTTTCCTTCTCAATGAATATTCTCAACAAAAGTTTATAAAATAATCTTTCTCCATATATTATATTTTTGTTTTTTCTAGTTTGCTCTTAAGGTCTCTTTCTAGTGAGTAGGGTTTTTTGGTTGTTTTGGTTTGGTTTTGGGGGGAGTGTTTGTTGGTTTGTTTGTTTGTTTGTTTTGAGTCAGAGTCTCCCTATGAAGTTCAGACTGGCCTGGACTTACCATGTAGCCCAGGCTGGTCTCAAACTCACAGTGATCCTCTCACCTCACTCAACCTTGTGAGTTCTGGGGTTACAGGTGTGTAGTGAGTAGTTTTATACTCTAGTCCTGCTCTGAGAAACCTCCAAGGATTTGTGTGTGACAATAACATTTTGGACAGTTGAATTTCTAAGTGTCTGATTTGAAGCTATTTTTTTTCTCACGCAGGAACCTTGTTTAATTTGACTGGCGCCCTTGTAATTCCCATCAGAACTGTGTCCCCTCTGTTAATACAAATGTCCACTCTCTAGGAGAGTCGAATGTGGGAGCAGTTCACATCTGGTGCATTGCTCAAGGCAGACACAGAGGAGGCAGCTTGCTGAGTGGCAGTGAGACCATGTCGTCTGCAGAGGGCCCAGAGGGAGGAGGTCCGTGGCCTCCAGGATAACTTGAATATACAGCTCCCTGCATCCCCACAACCAGCAGGACCAGAGTTCACACACTGCTGTGAAAGAGGCACTCAGGTTCCAGATGATACTTGGGATCTGGGTTTTGTGCTAGTTGGTTTCACACAGGGAATTCTCATTGACTAACTTAAAGGAGACAATTGTGAGTTCCATGGAGTCATACTCTGACTGAGAGCTGGTCATTCCTACACAATTTGCCCAGCTCACTTTTTAGTTAAGATCATATTTTTGTGCATTCATTAGGAGTTTTCTATATACAAGATGAAGACACTTACAAATGGATATAATTTTATCTCCTTTCCAGATGAAGAAAGATGCATAAGAACTATAAGATGTGTTATGTTTGTTTCTGTCCCATAATACCCTTGAAGACGTCATCCAGCACAATGTCCATTTACAGTTACAAATTTTTGTTTATTTCTAGTCTTCAGAGAATTATGGAGACTTTCAAGATAAACATATATTTTTAAATGCTCTTTTTAGGTTAAGAAATTTTCCTTCTTTACTGCAATTGTTGAGGTTTTTTTTTTAATTATGAATGTGATTTTGGATTTGTCTGATACTTTTCTCTGTGTCTTTTGAGATGATCTTGTAGTTTTTTATTTATAATTCATTGTTTTTTGTTACTTATGTTAAATTAAAATTGTATCTTGGATCCCATTACCTTGGTTATCATGTGTATTTCTCATTTTGCTAGGTTTTGTTTGATAATGCTTGCTTTTTTAAAAAAAATCTTATTGGCACATGTTTGTAGTACATCATGATTATATCCATCGCAGAGAGTTGGTGCAGTTCATGGCATTTCTTAACTCTTTTTTATCCTCTTTCCTCTCCCTGCCCCCTTCTGCTGCTACCTCATTTCTTCTGGACCCCTTCATACGTGACATATGATAATTACAGTCCCTGTAGCAACTTGGGGCATGCACACATACTTCATAATCTCCCCTTTTAATCCCACTCCCCCTCCCTCTGCTTGCTATCTCTTGGTTGCCTTCCCATGTGCTCCTATTTTCTTGAAGATTTTTCTTCGTATTCATAAGATACATAGACATGATTTTTCCTTTAATATACTTTTGTGGTTTGCGTATCAAATAAACTGGCCTCATGCAATGAGTTGGGACGTAAGTATCTTCCTCTCTTAGGCTTCTTTTCAAAGAGTTTCTGAAGGCACTGTATTAAATCTTTTACCAGTGAGACCATCGCGACCTGAACGTGGAAATAACTCCTTACAACTGTCACATCCGCTTGGAAGAGGATCTCTCCTCAGCTGAGTCTTCGGTGCAGACCTTAACCGTGGCCATGATCTGCAGACCAAGGACTCCTGACCCAGTGACACTGTGCGTAATGTATGGGAGGCTTTGAGCTGCCCAGCAATATGGTTCTCTGTACACAACAGCAAATAATTAACAAGCCCGTCAGGAAACTGAATCCAGTAATCTGCTAGTATCCTTGGTTTGATCCTGCCTTGGTTACTTTTCTCTCATTGCTGGGGCAAAATACTAGACACCCAAAATGAAGACAGAAAAGGTTTATTTAGCTCACTGTTTGTGGAGGTTTCAGTCCATACTCAGCTGGCTCCAAAGCTGGGTGTTCAAGGCAGCAGCCAGATCAAGATCAAGCATCTTTTCCTCCTTTATGTTGTACACAGGCTACCTACTCTGCACCAGGGTGGGTGTAGCCCTCACAAAATCTCTGTGTCTCCTCTTGCACAGGATGAGGATATTTATAAAGCAAGGATCCTGGCTCCCTACTGAGTTTCTTAGTTAAACTTCTAAACTTCTCAAGTTGACACAGTGTATCAACCATAACAGATCCTAAGATAGAAAAGAAAAGGCGGTATTTGTAAAACACATAGTAATAATAATAAAATAAAGTAAGAGATCTTGTAGTTCAGTTAGTGCATCTTCTAATTCACAATTTATTTAATGTACTATCTTTATAAAAGGTGTTCACATTATCAAAATAAATTCTCTGTATCACCTTAAACTGTATACCTAAGTGTGTCTCAAAATATTTTGAAAGGAATTAATTTATTATGGCCACTTACTTAACCCATAAAAATAACACCAGGCCTCAGGAGCTATACTTTTGCAGAGAATAACAGGGCAACTTCCCTTTTAATCCTCCGTTCCAAACCTAGGTGCACCTGTTTCCCAGAAAACCCTCCAGCATTAGAGTCACTGCTCCTTTCTTTCACATTACACACCCATTTAACAGTCACCAGTTTGACTGTCAGCTACCATGTCCTCAAACATAAGTCCTTGAGCCTCCAATCTCCAAAAAATTCATTTTCATACACTATCAGGCAGGTTATTGGACAATTCTACTGAAGGCTTTTTCAAATAATAACTTGTGAACCAGAGCATCCCATATTAGTCAACTTTCCATTACAGTAACAGAACACTTTAGCAACTAATAAAGAGCGCATGTTTATATCAGCTCATGGTTTTAAAGCTGTTATTTGGTTATTTGGCCACGTTGCTTTGGGACCCATGGTGAGGCTGCGCCTTATGGGGAAGACCACGTGTTTGAGCAAAACAATTCAACCGATGTCCAGTTTGGGAAAACAGAAGAAGGAGGAGACTGAAGTCCCTCAACACCTGGGAACAGTGTGATACCAGTGTCCCACTTACAGTTTCTACCACCTCCCTGTACTGACTAGATTGTCACTAAGCCCTTCCCTGTGGGGTCTTGTGGAACACTCCAAATCCAACCATGAGTGTCAGTTTTCATGGACCATCTCACTGTGTTCACTAGAATGGTGCCTTACAACAGGATTTCCTCACTCAGGTTCTACAAGGATGAAGATGGCTTCATGAATTTCTGGCAACTGACACCTGTTATCCTATAGACTTCATCTAGAGTTCTTTGTAGCATATATTCTATTGTCACTAACATTGCTAAGCCCAACAGCCACAGAATAGCTATTGTCATGGTCGCATATAGGGTGCACACAAAAAAAATTGCTTACATGGCGGTTTAGTCTAACACTTATTCACAAATAAACAAATCTTTGTTGCTCAGGTAGTTGTCAGGTGAAAGCAGTAGATCACCTTGTACCAAGGTGGAAAATATCCTAGTACAAAACAAACAAGAAAACAATCCAAACAACAACATTTTCCCAACATATTATACAACAATAAAAGAGGTAGATGTGCCATGTTCATGTGCCATGAACAGAGAATCCCCCACAGAAGAAGACTGCACACTTACTATCAAACAGCACCCCGTTCTTAGCCACACCACTGCGCTAGGCAACAGTGAGACTGCATTCTGTCCTCCACGGACACCTACAAGGACAGGGATCTTGATTTTCTGCTCTGTATTCATGGGCATATTTTAAACACCACATTCATTGCTGTAGTGAGAAAACTAGGTTCTGGAGGAGAGATATAGCTGGCCTGGACCGTAGCTCTCTTTTTGCAGAGCTGTAAGAAAAACAAACATTGAGCTCCTCCTCTTTGGCCATTTGCAGTTTTAAAGAATCTCACCCCCTACATATTTACTCTTCACTTGTGGATAGAGGATAAACACACTCAATATTCACATTGATATATCAGAATATTTTTCTGTTCCTACTATTTTAAGTGGGACTCATTGTATGCAATTGAATTAATCCCACTATATTGTAGCTTAATTTCAACAGAAACATCTTAGTTGATCATTCCATATACTGTGAATATGTTTCTTCCAAGAATGCCTCACACATATGTGCACAACCATGTAAGTAATTGTGGTACATCAAGAAATGGTCACAAGACGGGAGCAGAGGTAACCATCTCAACATGGAAGACCATGCGCAGGAAGCCTATCTGGTCCCAGTTAAGACAACACAGAAGACAGACACAAATCACTGTACCATAATGTAATTCCCCTGACACAGGAGACACAGTGCTGAGCATCCCACTGCCACACACAACTCTCTGATAGTCCAACAGGCAGGATTCACCACTACCTACAAATAATTCCAATACTTTACACAGAGGCTGGCCTAGCCTCCTGGATAGTCAGACAGTTTGCACTGCAAACATTCCAAGTGTAACCACATGATGAGGTAAGAAACCCACACTGTATCCGCATTTTTCAAAATAGAATAAGGTATCCAGGAATACAAGAATCAGATATTTGAGATCAAGCCTTGCTCCTGATGCAGAACTGGTGCAACTTCCAACCCCCATGACCAATAGTGAATTGCATGAAATTATTTCAATACAGTGATCAGCAGGGATCCCCAAAACTCATTCCAGTTTCTGTATCTTCGACATAGACTTGGTCAAATAGCAAGAAGGAGAGCAGAACATTTCTGAAGCTCCTGGTATGTCTGCTTCTTCAGTGAAGGCAGATGAGGTAATTGGAATGATTGCCATTCATGTAATTAAAGAGGTGAGTAAGGAAGAAAAAAGATGCGCAATTTTTTTCAATTCAATAATTACATTTAGAATATAGCTTTGCAATAGTGTTGGTCATATTTCAAATTCAGGGTAGATGTTCTCCACATACAGCATTCTCGAAGTACTTAGAAAGCTACCACTATCACGCACACTTTCAAGAATCTCTGTCCTATTTCAATCTTCCTTTCTAATGGATTTTGAACTACAGGTTAAAGCATTAAACCTGGCTGAAACTTGCTCATCTTCCCTATTCCTTGAGCCCTCAGGTTGTCTCTGAATAAACTCCGTCTTTGAGTTTATGGGATGCGGGAAATTCAGTAGCAGGCTGTGGAAATTTATGTCATGCATTTCATTAGAGTCTTCCTTATTCTAGTAGATGGCTTAATGTCTGAGTGTGACAAGTGTGGCCGTGTGCCTCTCACCAGAAACTGTCATACACGTGCCCTTGTGGATTCTGTCTGCCACCTGTGCATGTCACGCTGATGAAGGCTTCCAGGCATATGGAGCACACAGTCAGGAAAACAGTGTTGGACCTGGTGTTTGGGCAAGGGAGACACAGGCTGAAATGCAGCAGGCTGTTATGAAGTAACCACAGCTTGTATCACCTATGGATTTCATGAAGACAACGCCAGTGCCTCCTAGGTCCCATGGGGGAGAGAGAGTCACCCAATGCTTGATTCTGATGAGAGAAATTTGTATTTACATTCAAATTAATGCAAAACACTACAAAAGTATAGGAATTAGCTACAACCTAAAACAGTAATTATGGTATTTCCCTAAGTATTTTAACAGCAAAGAAGATAAATGGACGTAATCAGCTCATATAAAAGAAAGTCTAAGCATGTTTCCTCAACAGTAAACCAAATTACAGTACCTTAGCAACCAAGATTTTTCAATGAGAAATCACAGAGAAAAGCTGCCTCTTGCACTAATAGTACAATATGTTCTTGCATTTGTAAAATTTGGATACAGCTTGGTTTGTGCTGATCTGCTTTGTTCTGTTTTGTTTTGGTCCATTCTCTTTAAAATTAAAAAAAATAAAAATAAAAATAGAATTTGGATACACCTTAAAATTATTTGAAAAATATTTTTGGCCAGAAGGAAATAATAATGTAATTGTTCTACTAATGACACACAAAAGAACTTGCTGAAAAAAATCCATTGGCCGCTCACAGTGATACTGCGATTGTTGAATTCTGCAAAGGGTCTATCTGTAGGTTGGAAAGATAGTTTTGAAAGAATACCATAGTTCTTTCCTGATCTATCCTGCACCATCTCAGCTCCAGATTATCACAGATAATGATTTTATCTAGAAAATTACCTACAGAATGAAATGATAAGAGATCCATTTAGTCTGAATGCAAAGAGTTAAAAATACCTTTACTTTTGCATTTTAATCTAATCATGGTATTCAATGCCATGTAGGAATAAGCATAGGATTCATATAAGATGCATACTCACATGCGAGGAAAGATTCTTTATAGACAATTAGACAAAAATAAGCAGAAAGAAAGTTTGTTTAGAAATTTACAAAGGCTTTGTTTCACAGTTATATGAAACAGTCATATTATAAATAATACAAATTATACATCTTTCCAATGGGACGTCAGTAAAAGCAAATATAGATGTATTGTTTAATTACATCTACATTTAGTAGTTAGACCTACTAATAACTGTATACAGGCTTCAGGTGTTCTCAGGTTGGTAAATCCTCCCAACATCTGCAGATGCAGCCCTTATTACAATTATCATTGTCCAGGTCTGAAACTTTGCCACAGCCTTACAATAAAGCAATACAAAAACCTCAAGCTTCACTCAGTCTGTCTAATAGAGTCATCACATCAGCTGTGTCAGGATAACTTTCTGTTATGTGGAACATATATTCTTGGTTTAAGTTGAGTTTTACCTTACCTAAATATCATGAAGTTCTTTTTCTGTTTGGTTTTACTAATGAATCATATTGTGTGAGCCTCCTGGAATAGGTTTGTATGTGATGGGAGGCTAGAGGGCAGATTTTACTTCCCTGTTTGTATATTGCTTCTACAACATTTACTGAAAACTCATTTTTTTCCATTAACTTGTAGAGTATTTGCCCATATATACTTACTTTTTTACTTGTCCTGTCTCTTTTTCATTGGTTTATTTGTATTTGTGCAGATATTTTCTTAATCAAATAAACTTTCATTAAACCAAGATTTTTCCCTCCAGAAATTGCTCTCTTAATCACAGTATGATTTTATAGTGAAGAAAACATGTAATACGACATACACTAGTGCAGTATTTTGAATTGCACCTTGAGTAAAGACAGAGATTTAATGCTGCAAAACATTGTTAACAGTTCACTTATGTATCTAGAACACCAGTGATTCTTAAGCAATGCCCCACCATGCTTACCACTGGATTTATCATCACAGTCTTCCTAAACTGTATTTGGTGCTACCCCTCCACCAACACTCTGAAGCCTTGGGATTCTCCTGGCCATCAACAAATCTAGAAGAGTAGGAACCTGTAGCCTGCCTCTGCTGTGTTGGTATGTTACACATTTGTATGAAATACATGGTAACATTCATATATTTTGAAATATCTACTGAAAGTATTGTTTACACATAAGCTATTTTATGTGCATTTAATCTCCATGGTTTGGTGGCTGTTTCCATTTTCTTTCTGTCACTAACTTCAAGTTTGCTTCCTCTGTGGCCTGAGAGCAGACTTTCTGTGCTAATCATCATTTGAAGTTTGGTCAGATTTTAAAGACAGGAATGTGGACTGTAGAGTACATGATCCATGTGGACTGAAAATGAATGTGAATTTTGTGTGATTAGATGAAATGCCAGTTAAGAGATGTAAATAGATCACGTGATTGATGATTCTAATGACTCTTACCTTGACCTTTCATTTCTGTGTGCTGAATGTGTCCACTCATAGCTGACAAGTATTGAAGCTCCCACTATGATATTATAATCATATGTATGGTCAAAGGTTTGCAAATACAGGCTTACAAAGAGAAGGGGATGACAGAGAATCTAAAATAGGAGTTACCTTTAGTGGGTTAAGAAGGTTGATCCTAGGTAGTCAGGACAAGGACATCAGCAGGATTGTTCATGTTCATTTCATTAAGCTCAGCAGTGAAGTTCAAAAGTTTAAACTTGATTTTTAAACTTCAGAATACATTTTGATTTTAAAGTAGTTTCCAGGTTGCTGCAGAAATTTCCCATATCACCCCCCACCCTTCCACGGTTACTAATCGCTTCCACTGGTGTGCAGCTTACTGTAAAAATCCAGTAATACAAATTATCATTCACTAACACCCACACCTGATGAATATTTGCTTATTTTTCATTTAAGAACCGTTTTCTAGTCTGGAATAGAAATCTCTCCCAGGATTCTATATGATATACAGATATCCTATCCCATTGTTCTCTTATGACTATAACAGATTCTTATGTATTTTCTCTTTTTGGGGACCTTGATGTCCCTCATTTTGATTTTCTCATGTTTTCCTCATGACTTCACTGAGTTACTGGTTTTTAAGTAGGAAGTGCCTGGGGGTAATCTGCCAGTCTCAAAACCACACACCAGTAGCTGTCCTATCAACTTGCTCTTCTTCACTGCTGTTATCTGGTCATATGAATGGTCTTGTGTTATTAGATTTATCACCTTTTAATTAATTTTTACTCCACTTTCTTTTTTTTGGAAAAAAAGAAAAAAGTGAGATTTTATCAGTTTATAAAACATTGTAAAATGTGAAATTCTGCATAAAAAATAAGAAATTTCTTCAGAGGACAAGCTTCATATACCAAGTACAGTATAGTACTATTCAAGTACAGTTTCATTGTTAAAAACTGCATGAGAAATACTTCAAAGAATCAACAACTCTTTTGTTAATAGAAGAATATATTTATTGAGAGAAAGAAAGCTTCTGTCCTAGAGAGAGTCTGAAGGGGTCCTGAGTGGGTTGCCAAAGATCCTACCCTTTCTAGAGATTTTTATAGAGCAAAACCACAAGGTGAGGCAAGTCCAAGGTGGGGAAAAATGGGAAATCACAAGTGGGCATGAGGTGGGTCAGAACTGTGGTGAACCAGTAAGATTACGAGTATAATGGCTCAGGTAAAATTGATTAAATCAGGATCAAATGGGGAAGGGAGTCACACAGTGAGTGGGCATGAATACAGAAAAGGGCCTTTTCCTATAAAGCTTGGATTAGTGGCTCCTGGCTTCCTCAAGGTGGTAAAAAAACTACTTAGAATATCAGTCCCTGATGTTTATCCTTAGGCAGTGTGTGAGTGTGTTTGTTTTATCTTTTGTCTTGAGATCTGGCCCACAGTGAGAGTGTCCGTCTCCCCCACAATTGCAAGGTATCTGGTCTTCCTCACTGGCTCCTTTGAGGGCTCAGCCTTATCTGACTGCTTATAGTATTTCTTACTTTTTTTTTCTGCCTATAGTATTTATATCTAACTTAGCTGCCTGTAACATTCCCCCCTCCTCGAAGAAGTACCCAGAACTGCCATGAGGGAGCAATGGGAAATGACCCATCTGACTTCTTCAGGCTGAAGGGGAAGTGAGAAACACTCTGCAAAGGCTCTATCTGAAGGCCCCTGATAGACATCAGGCACTTTGATCTTGGGTAGATGTACAGCTTTGAGTCACTTTTTTCTTTTTTCTTGAACAGGAATCTTACGTCTTGTGTGGGTTCACAGGAGTACATAGCCTCCCTCAGTGACAGGCTCTGGTTCCTGGGGATTGAGTGCAGCGTGATGCATGCCAGAGCCCAGGCCTGTTGTCTTGACCACAGAAGGAGACGACAGGGTTACAGGGCATGGTCCTTCCCCAGTTGGTCCTGGGAAGATGATGAGTAGGGGCTTTATCAGTACCAAATCTCCAGATGCCCTTTTCTTTAGGCTGGGCTTCTGTTAGCTCTTGAAGAGTTTGTTGGAATTTAGCCAATAAGGTGATGTCTCTTAGTAAGGTATCTGTTTCTCTATCAAAAAGAAAATTGGATGAGAAAAGGGGGTCCATAAAGCATTTCAAATGAACTGAGGCCTAGGACTTGAGGTGTACTTCTTATTTTGATAAGAATTAAAGGTAGTAATTGAGGCCACTGAACATGGGTTTCCTGAGCCATTTTACAAAGATGTCTTTTTAGGGTCTCACCTGCTTTTTGTATTTTTCCTGATGACTGTAGCCTCCATGCACAGTGAGGTGATGGAGAATGCCCAGTGCCTCAGAGACAATTTGTGTGACTGTTGCTTTAAAAGAAGGTCCACTATCGCTCTGTAAACTCTTAGGAAGTCTGAATCTGGGGATGATTTCTGAGACCAAAACTTTTACCACCTCTTGTGCTTTTTCTGTTCTACCAGGGAAGGGCTCACCTGCTTTGTGGAAGTATCTACTGAGACCAATAAGTACTCAAGTCCTTTACTTTTTGGCATGTGAGTACAGTCGAGGTGGCTGTCTTCTCCAGGATATTTATGATGTCTCTGCATACCTGGAGGAACTATGGGTTCAGTGAAGAGGATTTTTTTTGGCAGAGCTCACATGTTTTAATTATCTGTCGTACTGTCTGGTGAAGTGTTTTTCTTAAAAGTAACTTTTAAGTCATCTGCTGCGTCTTGTCGCCCCCCCAAATGAAAGGTTTGGTGTCTGAATAATTTTCCATTGACTATCACCAGACAGGCATAATTTACCATCAGCTGATCATAACCATCCTGATGGAAAGAGCTGGGACTCGTGGAAGAGGGCCCATTCACTTTCTGACTGAGGTCAGTATGGTCAAAGACCTTCTCCAAGTCAGGGGAGCCTGAGAGAAAGACCTTCAAGGCCTTTTTAGCTGCTGCATCAGCTGATTACCTTGAGATACTTCTTCAATTCTCTTTTGGTGTTCTTCACAGTGAATTGTTATTGCTTTGGAGGGCATATAGACAGATATGATACTTTAGTATCATGAAGAGGCAAATGGGAGGTCCATTGTCTGTTAGGTACTTTCTTTCCATATGGCTGCAAAGGCACGTAATACTAGGAAAGCATATCTCGAATAAATATAAATACTGACTTTTTGCCTTTGGCTGAGCTGTGGGGTCCTGGTCAGGGATATGAGTTCTGCTAACTGAGCCCTAGTCCCAGGCATAAGTGAGGACTTTCAACAGTCTGATGTAAAGTTACCACTGCATACCCTGTGTTTCTTGTTCCATCTTCCAGGAAGGAGCTGCCATCACAGAAGAGGATCAGATTAGGACCAGCAAAGGGCATGTCCATGTCTTCATTGGCTGCAGATGTGTGGGGAATTACGTGTTCACATTCACATCTGTCAGCCTCAGTTCCCTCTTTTTCTGGCAAAAAAGTAGCAAGATTTATGGAAGAACATGTCTTTATTTGACTGGCTGGTCCTTCTAGATGCAGAGCCTGGTATTTAAGAGGCTGGTTGTGTGATATCCATAAGCTTTCTTTGAAGAAAGAAGTCCTGCCACAGTGTGAGGTGTATATACGATGAGATCCTTGCCTAAAGTCAGCTTGGATGCTTCTGGCACCAAAAGAGCTACAGCAGCCACAGGTCTAAGGCAAGCAGACCGCCCTTTGCTACAAGGTCTAATTCATGGCTCAGATACCCTATAGGCTGTTGCGTGGATCCCAGGGTCTGCCTCGCCTCTCCTCCACATATAAGTTGAAATGGTGCCCTGTGGGTAGGCTCAGGGCTGGGCCATTTAGAAGCTCTTGTTTAAGCTTCTGGAGTGCAGCTTGGCAATCAAGTTCCCAGGTTAAAATACAAGCATCTACCTTTTGGGGTCTCTTTTATAAATTTGTTGTAGGGTCACGCAATCTCCCCATATCCTTGTGTCCAAAGATGACAAAAGCCACTAATCCCTAGAAATCTCCTTAGCTGTGTTAGAGCTGTGGAAAGGAAAGAATTGGTTTAAATCTTTCTTCCTCTGGCCTTCTGGTTCCCTTGGGTACGATGAGGCCCAAATATGTTACCTCAAGACAGTTGTGCTTTAGACTTAGAAACCTTGTAACCTCTGTCTGCTAGAAAATTTAGCAGAGCACACGTGTCTTGGCTACAGAGCTCTCCTGAGGGGGCACATAACAGCACATTGTTAGGCTACACCAAGGCACAACTGAGACCACTGAGGCAGGGAAAGTTGAAGCAATGTGTGAGGACTTTATTACCAATCAAGTGCGGTCAGGCTGAAGGTGAAAAGACCATTGGCCCTGAGCAAGGGGTGAGGGTGTGTTTTTATAGGGGAGTTTAGGTAGGGAAGGGAGATATTGCTGAGGGGGGTGCAAAATTTTGCGTCTCTGAGTAGGGGGTCCAAGGCTGAGTGATAGACAGGGTTGGGTTCAGGGGGTACTTGCAGGGAACCAGCTCTTTGAGGGTTA
>PVJX010033341.1:0-19694 GCA_004027295.1 Dolichotis patagonum | reverse complement strand
CCCCCCCTTCCCCCGCGCGCAATCTTTTCTTACAGCCACCTGTAGACTGGTGTTTATCCATTCTCTTCTAGCTGATCCAGAATCGACTCATGGCCTTGGAAGAGGAGGATGTGGAGGGGCCTCCAGGTTGCAGGGAAGCTCAGTTGGACTCAAGTCCTTCTGTTTCTGATGATGAAGATGGTGGGTGTGGGTGGCCTCAGCCCTCACCTGGGCCTCAGGGAGCTGGGGCAACTATTGGCCTTGAAAAGGCTGCTTCTTTAGGGAAGCAGGCAAGAGAGACACATAGCAGGCAGGGGCATGCCCTAGATGGTCCAAGGGGCGTATGCAGGGATGGGAATGTTCTCTCATTCTCCAGCAGCTGGGACCTGCAGGAAGAGATGGTGGCTCCACAGGAAACTCAGGGACCCCTGTATATGGAGAGGATGGGGTCTGGGGAGGTTATAAGTGAGCTGTCTCAGTATCAGGATAGCCTCCTGGAATGTGCCAGGTCCCCTGCAAACTACTTGGTGGCTGACAGTGCTCCAGAGGCTTTGCCCCTTTGCTGGCAGGAAAGCCCCCAGCTCAAGACTGCTGCTCCCAGTCTGGATGTTGGACTTGCAGAGCCAGCTTCTCTGCAAGGTCAGGGTTTGGGAAAGCCTGACCTGGGGTGGCAGGCAGGGCAAGAGGCAGAGGAATTTGGGGTGCTTCCTCAGGCAATGGAGGCTTTAGTGGTATCCCAGAAAGGCTCTGCAGAGGCCATGCGGGGAGCTGAGAGAAGTCTTCCCATGGCTCAGAGTTATGATCAGAACCCTTCCCCTGGAACAGCTGGGGACAGGGACAGGGCCTCACTCAGCCCAGGACTCTGGCTGAGCAGTGAGATGGATGCCATAGGCTTGCCCTTGCCCTTAGAAATTGAAGAGGTCATACAGAGCTTCCAAGATGGAAAGTTTCTAACTGACCACCAGGCATTGGGCTCCACAAACACCCTTTCTCTGGGTTCCGGAGAAACCACAGTGCCTGGGGACCTGGGGAACGATGTGGTTGCCTGTGGAAACAGAGATGTCCCAGCTTCCTTAGCAAAGAGAAACTACTGCAGCTTGGAAGGACCCATAAGGGCCAACAGCCCAGCATTGGGGTGTAAAGGAAATAGAGAACAGAGCCTTGAGATCATACAGGATCCCAGTAATGTGTGGGTTGAAGGTTGCTCCTTACTGCTGGAAAGTAGCGCTGGTGCCTCTGTATCAACTTTGGGGTCTTCTGAAGAGAACTTGCTGCCCATGTGCCAAGGCACTCTCCTTGTTCTGGGGGCCCAGGATGACTCATCCCTTGAGGCCAGCCAAGATGCAGGGAGCAGAGGCAATCCTTTTTCTTTTCCATTAGAAACCACAGAACAAGTCAACATACTGGATGTTAGAGATGAATACGGCCTCCAACTCGGGGTCACTGACAATACCTGCCCACCAATGCTTGCTTATGATCCCCAAGAGGGCAGGGAAGACACTAGTTTGTCTAAGCCTAAGCACCTTGTTCCTTTCCAAGGTAATCAAGTGTCTTACACACTTGGGGCCCCCAAACCCACATCTCACCAGGGCTTTGGAAGTACCTCCTCTAGATGGGGAACCAAGGATGCTTTAATTCTAAGAGAACCCTCTCGTAAAAGTAAAACACACAGCTCTGCAGAAGGGGCCAAAAGAAGGCACAAAGCCAAAGAGGAAGGGGAGGATGAGCAACTCTCCAACTTTACTTACCTCTTGGCCTCAAAACTTAGCTTATCTCCCAGAGGACTTCCTCTTGGTCCTCACTGTGCCTTGGGAGCTGGGGGCATCCAGAGAGCACCCAACACTTCTGCTGATGCAAGAGGCCTCGGCCAACCTCCACACCCTGTCACCAAGTCTGGGAAGCAAGTTTTAGCTGGAGGTTCAGCCTCTGCTGAAAAAACACCTCAGGCAGGTCATCTTGGAGTCTCTGGGGAAAAACTAGTGGTCCAGGGAGTGGTGTCATCCTCACAGTCTCATAAAAGGCGGCGTGACACTTCTGTGGCAAGCAGGAGGAAGAAACGTCGTCGTAGCCAGTAAAAGAGGGAGCATCTTATCCCACCTGCCAGTCCCCAAAAATGGGTGTCCTAGCATAGACTATGTTTGCTCGCTGGTGGAGAATCAGCCTCAGGCCAATGTTACGGTTTTGGGTGTGGGATGCGAGGTCTGGCTGGCTAGGTTGCAGGGCCCCTTAGTGTGAAATGAGGGGAAGGAACTTTGCAGAGTTGTATGCAAAAGAAATAAATTTTGGTTGTTGAAAAATGCCCTTGCTATGTGCTTCTGTTTAAGTGTCTGTGCTGCTACATAGGACAGTGCTATATAAGTAGGTAGGGGTAGTTCGATTGTACTGGTCCAGATACTCTAACCTGTCTCCAGCCTTATCTTAGCTCCATGCAGCATTTTCTTGGTAACAGACTCTCATGCTGTGATTGGTTCCAAAACAAGTTTCCAATGGCCAGCCTTTTCATTTGCTCTTCATAAGCCTGGACTTGGCACTGGGAGGGCTCATCTGGACATATGTGACCATCTGCCTCCCTTTTTCCCTGTCACACCTGTAGAACAGACATCTAATTCCTTAAATCTAATTAACTTCTGCATGTGTGTCTAGACACAGTACTTTAATGGGCCTTGTTTTCTTCCCTGAAAAAGAGGTTGGACAGAAAGGGCTTAGCTCATCCTATGGGGAGAGAACCTTGCTGGGTGGTTGGTCTGATTTGCTGGCGTAGAGGCCACTTCGTTACTGACAGAGCTCTGAGCGCCCACTATCAGCAGTGAAATCAAGTCTTGGTAGGAGTGTTAAATATGGGAAGGTAATAAGCTATTTTAAAATCTCTAATGAGGCCAGAACAAGAAGGAATGGGCTGAAAAAGAGGTTCATGAGGAAGTTCATTAAAATGTGCATATTTAGGAGACAATAACAGAAGGGGTGATGTGAAATCTGTGTACTTTCAGTATAGGAAGAGCCCTGTCCATCTGGGATAGAGCCCCTGTATTATGGCCAAGGTGGCTGACCTTTGGCATCTTCTGGATCTTTCAGTGGGCATCGTAAAAACATTCATCCTTTCCCTTCCCAATTGATGATACCAGTAATGTGACTGAGCTTCATTTTTTAATACAGATATAGATTTATATTTATATATAAAATAGTTTCTTACAAAAAAAATCCAACCAAACAAAAAATTAAAATCAACTTAAAAAAACAAACAATGACAACAAAAACAAACAGGAGCAGAAATGGGGCTGAGGCATAGGGTGGGCTCCTGGCACTGCCCTGAGTTGTGGGGCTGGATTCGAGCGGAGCAAGGAGCAGGAAGCTGAGGTGCTCAGTCGCCCTTCTGCTTGGGTGCCTGCATGGTCCCGTTGGCCAGAGCAGGGGGCCTGCGTAGGGACGAGGCACCTGGCACCTGGCAGGTGCCTCGAGCAGTGTGTGGGGGTCGCAGGTAGGTGCTGAAGAGCTTCCCATAGAGCGGGTCGTGGAGGGAGAAGTTCTGGAACTGACCTGGGTGAGTAAGAATGAGATGCAGAAAGTAAAAAGAGCCAGAGCCAACAGCGAGCAACAGATGCACCTGCTCTTTTCCACTTACCACTTCAGATTCAGTTTGTCTTCTCCCTTTCCAGCCTTACTTCCCAAAGGTTCTCATCCCCCACACTGACCCCTGACCCTTGCTGTCTCCGCCCAGGGCTTTTTCTTTTCTCTGGCCCAGTGCCTGTGCAGGGCCCAGGAGCAGTGACTCACAGAGGGAGAGGCCATGGCTGGCTCCTGCCTGGCACAGCTCAGCATGCAGAGTTGTGGCAGCAGGGCGGGGTGAGCCCAGCAGCAGGTGCAGGATGGTGCTGAAACCTTCTTGGTACAACAGACGGCCAGGTCCCTCTGTCTGCTCTTCAGCAAAGAGCTTCGGAAGAAAAGGATGTGAGTCAATCTCTCCTCAGGTCACTGCCTTGCCCTGCCCCACAGCTCTGCCTCGGGGCTCCTCCCTTCCGAGAGGTGGCACACCTTCTGCACAACTATAAACTTACAGCTGCTGCCCTCGTGTTCTCAACTAAAGGATGACACACACACTGGAGTTCTGCGGTTTTAGGAAGTGTGACACCAGATAGGACAAGCACTGGCTATCAAGAAGTTACTGAGAGTAATGAACTGCACAACCTTCCTGATGGGCTAAGCAGCTACCAGAAAACCCCCTCGTCCATACTTCCCAGGTACCTCAAAGGCCAGGCGAGTCAGATCCTCCAGGCTCCTGCCTCCATCCAGAGCTGCTAGCGCAAGTGCCACATCTCGGAAGTCCACCAAACCGCTGGCATCCTGGAGGGTCAAAGAGAAACCAGGGCAGTGCAGGGACCTGCATCATCCTCTCTCGCTCTCTGGAGTTTGGCTTCATCCTCTTCTCAGGAAGCATGAGAATGTCTTCAGATCTCAGCTCCTAACTCTGCAGGATTCCTAGCAGGATCTCTCAGCATGGCTTTGCTAGACCAAGCTGTGTCAAGTCACCAGTGACAAAGCTCTTTTATGAAGAGATCTAGGAATGCCAGGGAATCCCTCAGACATGCTGAAGTCACTAGACACACTGAGGAACATTCCTGGCCCCTAAGCTAGACAAACAGGTTCTCTTCTTTGACTCCATGTGCAAGAACTGGTCCACCAGAATCAAAGGGGGCTGCCAGCCTAATTTCTTACCAGAAAAACCTAAGCAGGATGCCTACTATGCCAATCAATCATGCAGGCTAAGTCAGCGAGCTCCTTTCCAGGACAGTTAGCTCCCAATTTATGGACTCCATATACTTAGGCCCTCTCAGCATTCTTCAGAGAATGTTGAGAGCCGCAGCCTATGTCTTTGATCAAAAAGATCTCCTGGGGGGATGGGGATGTAGCTCAGTGGCAGAGGGTTTGCCTAGCATATGTGACGCCTGGGGTTTGAACCTAGCACTATACTAGTACTATAAACAAAACTAAAATCAAAACCAAAACCATCATTTCCTTTGGACTACCATTTGCTATTCAAACATTAGGAAGGGGATTGAACTCAGGACCTCACACTTGCCAGGCAGGCGCTTATGCTGCTGAGCTAAGTCCCTGGCCAACATCAGACATCTTCTAACCTGAAGTGGGAGGACTGCTGTTGACTCAAGGCCAGCCTGGACTACACAGTGACTTCAAGGTCGGCCTGACCTATTGCAGCAAGACCCCATTTCAAAAAAAAAAAAAAAAATAAAATAAAAAACAAATATAATATATATACACGTAACTTGCAGGAAAACATGCTTCTAGCCCAGAGAACAGTCTGCTGAGGTTCTTGACAGTTCAGGAATCCCTCATTAATTTACCAGATATTTCAAAGAGCTGCCCAAGCTTTGCACGTACTTCTGGGTCTCAACTTTGCTGTCCTAACAGTCTAGCTGTCCATAACAGTCTTCTCTGTTATGGCCCCCACCTAATTTTCAAGACTCCTCTTTAAATATCCTCCTCAAGTGCCCCATATGGTCATGTTTCCCCGTCTCTGCTGATCTCTAAAGGGTTTCCAGAAATGGAAGGACCTCACTGATTATTTCTCCCTTAAATCAGAATTCTTCAACATACTGGCTATGCAACAAAAACGGAACTTTCTTGAGGTCTAGTGGACCTCAAGACACAGTCATCTGTCGACAGTGGTTGAAATAATCAGGTTAGACTTCCATGTGGACATCCAGTGAGACGGACAGGGTCACCAGGACACTGTCCCCCAGACTGAAGCATGTCCACCTGGAGATCAAGCTCTGGGCTCTGCCTGCTGTGTTGTCCCCTTTACCTGCTGGAAGTAGCTGAAGGCACCAGCCACCGTCTGAGGGTCCAAGAGCTGTAGCTGCCTGGCGAACTCCTCCTGGCTGATCATTCGACTCCGGCCTGGCTCTGCCTCAGCATCCACACAGCCAGGGGATAAGCTAAAACGAAATTATTGATGGCAGGGAGCTAACTCAGTTTCTTTATAGACATACCACGCAGCAGGGCCTCGGTCCCAGCACCAAACATTATCCCAGCATAAGTTCTGCTGCTGACTTAAATTGTTTTTTTTCCCTTTTTTTGGTGGTTCTGGGGATTGAATCCAGGACCCAGCGCATGCTGAACCAGTGCCATACCTCTGAGCTACACCCTTGGCCCCTCAGTTACTGTTTTTCTAAGATGCACTGACTCTTAGTCTCCAGTCCTTTTTCTCCCCCTCTTTGAAAGACAGGGCCACACTATGCAATTCAGGCCGGCCTCAAACTCTTCCTGTCTCAGCCTCCAAGTACTGGGGTTACAGGTGTGCACCACCACATCCAGCTTTTGAGGGAGCTTTTCACTGTTTTCATCTGCATTACCTACCCTTCTGCTTCTTTTTCCCTTTCCTTTATTCTTTTCTAAGTACCCCCCAAATATATGTTATTATTTGTTTTGCTTTTCAATATTCTCATTTCTCCCCTTCTTCCCTTTTTGTTAGTGTTACTGCTTGAACCCTCATCTTCAGCGTTACTTACCCAGCCTTGCAAAGCACCTTTCCCAGCTCCCAGAGCTGTGGCTCCAAAGCTACCTTCAGCCGGCCAACCACAATGATAGGCAAGCTGCCCACAAACTCACACTCAGTGGCTGGAATGTCCAGGGCCCTGCGGACGGAGAAATGGGGGAAGGAAGCAGAAGAAACTGAGGGCTCATGACACTGACCGGCTACAGATTTTTGTTTTTTGAGACAGTCTTGCCATGTAGTTCAGTCTGCTGCTGCACTCACTATGTAACCTAGGGTGACCTCAAACCTGTGGCAATCCTCCTGCCTCAGCCTCCTGAGTGCTGGAAATACAGGACTATGCCTGGCAGCAGGCCTGGCCCCTTCCACCTTCTTATCTGCCTCAAAGCTTCACCTCTCCACTCACTCTCTAGAGTTCCTGTGCCTGTGTGTCTATTCCAGGAAGCACTGTGGAACACTCACTGTGCCATGACCCGCTGGACATTGTTGGCATACAGGGTGGGGTCCCTGCTCTCCTCAGGGCTAGGCTGATACACGGGGAGGAACTGAAACACAGGTACACGCAATGCTTAGTGGGACCTTTGGGTGAGAAGTGGCTCCTGCCACTCCTTCCTCAAGGCTTTGGAGGGCTGTGATGTCTACCTCCCCCTCACCCTCATGGTGATACCTCCACATCCACGATGCTGCAAGGCTGAGAGGCTGTGAGCCAGAGCACTTTGAGCCTAAGAGAAAGAGACCTTGATGTTCATGAACCTTCCTCTTACCCTGAGGAGCAAAGTGAAGGCTGCCCGGAGACAAGGAAATACACTTTTAGCCAGCCAGCTGTGGGAGGTGCAGCTGGGAGGCTGAGGAACCTAGGGGCTGAAGACCAGACCACAGGAAGAATGTGAGGAGATTCGGGAAGTACAGGGAAAAGCCAAGTGCATGCCTGCTAGGATGGTCCTCCGTTATGGCAGCAGGAATGAGTCGGGTGAGACAGGCGGAAGCATGGCCAGATTACACAGGGAGATCAGAAGGAAATGGGAACCTCCTTAGCTAAAGTTCTTCGTCCCAGAATAAAGAAGGGCCATTCACCTCAACTGCAGAATGCAATGGGCCAGGAATTCCCTGATGGATCCCACTACCCACCCCACCCCAAGAATAACCCAACTCACACTCCAGGGCCCCTCCATGCCCAGCTGGTGGTATCCTATGAGTGAGGCAGAGATAGGAGATGGAGAAAAACGTTACTTTGCAGGAACTGGCCAATCCTCTTTGAGTAGAGGCCCTGACCCCACCTCCTGCTCCACCCCCAAATGCAGGGCTCAGAGCCTCCCCACCCCACTTTACTCCCACTTAGGATGCTCCCCTCCGACCCTTTCTTGGACTCACCAGACTATTGGGGTAGCGGATGAGGACAGGCTGCACAGGCACCCCTGCAATGAAGGCTCCTAAACCCAATTTCCACCCCCACCCCGGGGGGGGCACAGGTTAGCACATGTAGGTAGCTTGATAAGGTAAGGGGTGTGGGACATTCTCAGATGAGCTCTGACCTTGCTCTACCCATTTCTGATTTTCTGACTCATCTTGTCAGCATGAAACAGTTCCCTGCCTCCTCTTCTTCCAACACCCCCAAATCTTCTACTTTATGGGTTATTGTTCCCCAAATCTCCTTGAGTTATCTCTCCCTCAAGCTGAGGCCCACCTTTCCCACTGTCTTATCACCCTCTATCATTCTGTTCACCTGGTTTGAATTTAAGCAGAGCCTTCTTGTTAGAACAGGTGCCTTCAGGAAAGAATAACACCTGGGGGAAAGTCCCAAAGAAACCAGAATGAGATAGGGGAAAAGGGAAGCCTCAAAGAAGTGCACAGGTGAGGTGGGGTGAGGGGTTTCTGACTCTTCCTCACCTGGGGCCACTTGCCTCCTGAGGTGGCCCTCCTTCGGACCTCCTCCACCACTCTGCGACGGGAAGCTGGGTCATGCCGGGACACCAAGATGGCTTGGTTGAATCGAAGAAGGGCTGGGGTGGGAAAAGATACAAGGAGGAGTCACTGGTTCCTACCCAGGGGTGTCACCATCTGCCACTTCCTAACAGCATGAGATATAGTATCTCTCAGTGATCCCCCTGCCCTGACGACAGTCTCTTCATTACACCCTGTCCTTTCTGAGAGCTGATGAGTTCCCCCTTCTCCATGGCCCAGCATTCTGAGTCTGAGATCGGTTGACTCAGGTGTTAACTTACATTTCACCTGCCAAGAGTCAACACCCCTTGTAACTTCTTCCACACCGCCTAAGCCACTTCTTTCAGGTACCACCGAAGCCAGTTCTTTCATTCAGGTATCGGTATCTTGACTCCCTTTTCCAAGCTATCATGACCCCTCCCCTTCATCACCACCCTGTCCAACTCTCTCACCTCCAATGACAGGCACGGAAAGGTTCTCGGCTCGGGAGACAACCTTGGGCAGGTCACAGGGTAGCAGAACAATGGGGTCGAAGAAAGTAGAGTGGGGGGCAGCAACAAGGACAGGGGCCTGAAGGCGGGAGGCCCGCTGGCCCCGAACACGGATCCGGAGGAAGCCCAGCAGAAAAAAGAGCAGGCGGCTCAGGCCCAGCACCCCACTGTGGCACACAGTCCTGCCAGGGCAAGGTCGGTGATCAGGGAGGCAGCAGCTGACCCTCATCCGCCCCTGCTCAGGCACCAGGGAGGACAGCACATCCCTCTTCCTGCCTCAAATGCTTTGGACACGGGGCTGAGTTATGATATAACCTCTGGGTACCAGATCTGGGCCACGCTGGGGGCAGCTCACCTATCTGGCTCAACCGGCTCAACCGGCTAGTTTTGGAAACCTCTCTTTCTCTCTAAGGGTGGCAGAATAGTCAGCAGGGGAGAGAAGTGGGGTCTCCAAGGCTGACTTGCCACTTACTTCCTCCATCCTGTAATTGGCTCCTGAAGTTGCTCCTCAGTAAGACCTGCGACTTGTAGCCAGGCAAAGGGCCAGAGGAGAAAGAGGATGATAAAGGCCAGAAGCACTCGGACGGGGGCCAGCAGTATCCCCAGGAAGCAGAACTGCAGAAGGTGGGAAAAAATATCACTCAGGGCTGGGAGATGCTAAGTCCACAGCAACTCTTCTTCCTCAAGAGTGAACCCTGGAGCACAGCATTACTCTCAGCAGGTAACAGGCAGTGTGGGAACAAGAAAGGGACTGGGATTCAAGTGGGACCGAAGACAGCATTGAGGGCAAGAGAATAAAGATTAATAGCACCAAGCGCCTCACTGTCCCGCCTTTGATTGGTTCCCACACTGCCTATAAAGGTAAATGTCATAACATGCATCTAGCATTTGGAAAGGCTGTTAATAGAATTTAATGAGAAAACGCATGTTAACATGCCCAGCACTGTGCTTGATGTAAAGTAGGCTGAGACAGGGTCCTCTTCCCCCACACCCCATTCCATAAATAGCTCCTAAGTCAAGCAGATGCCAGGTGCACAGCTCTCCCCACCCTGGATTGAGAGGCAGAGGGCTGTAAACACTAAAGATGTCCACTTTTCAGGCCCTGGGTCAGCAGTGGTGAGGAGAGAGGCTCAGCGGCACTCCTCTGCACCACAGAGGTTGCCAGGAGTCAGGGTGACTCTATACCTAGGCCGCCCTAGGGAGCGAGCAGGTAAACAGATCTAGCCTCAGGAGCCCGCCTCAGAGGAGCCGATAACAGCAGAAACCTTGGACACCTCCTCCCTAAGCCACTATCCACCTTCGCGTTTCCCCGAGGCTGCTGGTGCGACGCCCTTCACTTCCTGTAGCTTACCTCCTCTCCAGCCCGCCTCCCCTACCCGGAGGTGCTGCAATGCAGGGGCGGGGGTGCGAGGGTGTGCTGGAAAGGCACAGGGACGCAGACACGTCCTCAAAGTCAGAGTCGGGAGGTCACCCGCGCGCCCCAGCCCGCCACCCCGGCTTCAGGGAGCTTACACCTCCATCCAGTCCCGCAGCCTCCGCGGGATGCAATCCGCATTCCTCAACGTCCTCCATCTGTCCTGCCCCCGGGTCCTCCGCACATCCCCAGCTTCGCCTCCTCCATTCCTCCCCCACGCAGGCTCGCGTCTCTCTAGGGCTTCTCGGCCGCCCCCACGTGCGCACCCCCAACTCCGCCAGCCTCTCCGTAGCGTCCTCCCGGGTCCCCGCGCCCACCTCTGCCAGGGTTCCCCACAGCCCCACCTGCCCGGCGCCCCCTGCCTACACCTCACCTTTAACCGCTGGAGGCGGGAGAGACGTAACTCGTGAACGAAGGGGTTAGGGAGCGCCGGGGATCCGGGGGCGGGCTCGCGGGGGGCCCAGTCCCCCGGGCCGCCCTGGAGCATGGCGGGGGACGGCAGAGGCGGCAGGGCCTGGCCCCCGCCCGGGCCCGCTGTGCGGAACGGTTGCTGCGGGAGCGGCGGCGGCTGCTGCGCTCTGGCCGCCCGCCGGGTGCCGGCGCCGGAGGGCGGGGAGCGGGCGGCGCGGCCGGGCCGCTCGCGTTGTCAGGGCGCCGGCCGGGGGGCGGGGCCTGCGGCGCTCGGGCGCCCCCGCGCCTCCGCGCTCCCCTCAGCCCTCGGGGCCATGGTGCCGCCGCGGCCGGGCTGGCGTGTGGCGCCGGCCCGCGGGAGCCCCGGGCCTCGGCGCTGCGGTCGCCGCTCTCGGAAGACCTGGCTGCCTCCGCGGGCCGGGGGGACGTGGGGCCGCGAGGTGAGCGCGCAGCAGCGGTGAGCGCCCCCCACGCACGCGGGCGCGAGGTCAGCCGCGGCGCAGGTCGGGGCGGGGCCCTCGGCGGCCCGGAGGGAGGGGCGGGGGCGCAAGGCGCGCATCCCCCGCGAGGCGGGGCTGCCGGTGCCTCAAGCCGCCCGAGGACCACCTTTCCCTCCCCGCCAGCGCATCCTCGCGCGCACCCGAGGCGCCGCGCCCCCTGCTGGCCGCGCGGCGCCTCGCACCGCCGCTTCCTGTTTCTGGACTCGGTTGCGCAACGAGGCCCAAATTATCCTAGAAAACAAAAATGTTCAGCGTGCAGCTGTCAGTCCTTGTTGGGATCAGGTCGCAGGGACTTGAAATCCACGGCCAGTAATACAATCTAACACACGGGACCAAAACGGAGTGAGTCTTTGCGGTGAGCTGCCTTTGCCTTCAGTTCACCTAGTCTTACTTCTGCGTACTGAATGGCAGCAGCCAAAGGGGCGCTGAAGAGTGTTGGGAAAATAAAAATTTCCCAGAACTGCAGGTATTTCTCTGGCTTGGGGAAAGAAGGAATTTTAAGGAATAAGGTAAAGTTTTGAGTTTAGGGGACAGGAAAAGAAGAAGAGCTCAAGAGGCCCCTTTGCAAGGGCCTGAATTACATTTATTTATTTATTTATTTTCTTTTTGAGACAGGGTCTTACTGTGCAGTGCAGGCTGGCCTTGAGGTCACTTTGTAGCCCAGGGTGGTCTCGAACTCGCAAAGATACTCCTACCTCAGCCTCCGGAGCGCTGGGATTACAGGCATGTGCCACTACGTCCAGGTAAGGGTCTGAATTTTAGTGATTAAATATTTGCTGGTGTTGGCCATCGCGGATGAGCTAAAAAAACCTTGCTTCTGTGTGTCAGTCTCCAACCTGGCCTGACTGTCCCAGCCCCCAGCCTGCTCACTAGCAGAAGCACTAGCGTCTGCAGGGGACTCAGCGCAGCACTGAAGCTGTCATTGGCACACGCAGTAAAGGAGGTAAGTTAGGACAAGCAGTTACTCTTACCATAGATGGTCATTGCGAGCTTCCTGCCTAAGTCCCCTGCCTTCCCTCCTGCCTTATAAAAGGGACACATTTCTCTTTGGAGAAGGCCTTACCATGCTGCCTGCCTGAACCCAGCCACAATAAATTCCGAGCCCTGTTGCCTTTACGCCAGCCTGGTGGTCTCTGCCGCTTATTTACCTTACATTGTGCGAGACACCTGGAAATAGCCACACTTCCCTTGCTTCTGGTTCTTAGTGGCCGGACTATCACTGTGGACTATCACTGTGGCCTTTAGGTGTGAGAAGAGGCAACCCAGGTCAGGAACAGGCCTGAGAGAGTCGCCTGGCAGGACCAGAGGGAGTTCCCAGAACAGAGATAAGGAACCTAACCCTCCTCCCCCCATCAGAACACTTAAGCTTCTTTTGAAGGGATGGCAACCCCAGGAAAAGTTGAGTCTCTATCTCATGCTCGCCCCCAGACTGGCCCATTTTACAGGTACAAGCCCTTTTTTGTTTTTTTATACAGGCTCTTGCTAGGTGGTTCATGCTGGCCTTGAGCTCACATGTAGCCCAGGCTGGCCATGAACTCAAAATGATCCTCCTACCTCAGTCACCCAAGTGCTGGGATTATAGATTTGTACTACCATGCTTGGCTACTTTTCTTTTCTTCTTTTTTTTTTTAAAGGGAGATGGTGTAAGCATTCTTTGAATTCTGACTTTTTTTTTTATTTTAAAGGGTGTTCCTTATTTTAGAATTAGATTCTTGCTGTTTACTTTCTCCTCTAAGCAAATTTATGGATTTACAGAGTTCTCGAGGAATTTGGGGTAAGATGGGTTTGGAAGGAAAGGACCCTAAATTAATTAAAGGATACTGATAGGGTAGGCTTCTTTTGTAATCTAGCCTGGGTCCCAGAAGTTGCAGTCTTTTTAAAAGTATAGCTTTTAGCCCAGCACGGTGATGTTTCCCTGTAATCCCAGCATTCAGGAGGCTGAGGCAGGAGGATTGCTGTGAGTTCAAGGCAGATGGAGCTACATAGAAAGACCCTTTCTCAAAACCAAACAAACAGTGCTCACTTCAGCAGCACTTTTATATAAAAAAATGAAAAAGCGCAATTTTTAGTTCTGATTTTCTTTGTCTCCTTTCTATCATAATTTCTTCTGTGCTACCTCAGTGTGTGTCGACACCTGGGATTTACAGTGTTGTTTCATATTTTAGTTATGGGCTGGATGTTTGTGGTCGTTGTTCTACGTAGCCCACAATGTGCTCCTTATTTTGAGTGGGGCCTTAAATCTATCTGAAAAGTCAGGAGGGTGGGATCTTCATGGTTAAAACAGTGCCCTCATAGGAGGAGGAAGAGAATGATCTCTTTCCGTGGGCTCCCATGAAAAAAAAGGCCATGTGCGGACACATCAAGATAGTTCTCTGATATCTGGGGGTGGTGGTGCACGTCTGTAATTTCAGCACTCAGGAGGCTGAGGCAGGAGGATCACTGTGAGTTCGAGACTAGCCTGGGCTACAAAGTGAGCTTGAGGTCCCCCTGAACTGCATAGCGAGACCCTGTCTCAAAAGACATTTAAAAAAAAAAAAAAAGACTGGGGATTTAGCTCAATGGCATAAGCGCCTGCCTGGCAAGTGTGAGGTCCTGAGGTCGTGATTTTGATCCCCGCTACCAAAAAACAAAACAAAACAAAAAAAAAGATTGGAGGTTTAGCTCAGCGATGTAAGTGCCTGTTTGGCAAATTCGAGTCATGAGTTCGATCCCCAGCACACACACACACACACACACACACACACACACACACAAAGATAGCTCTCTGGTAAACCTGGAAGAGGGCCTTACCAGGTATTGAACCTACCAGCACCTCGACACTGGACTGCCTTCCTGTGCTTGACAGCTGTGCAGAGAAATGGCTGTTCTCTAGACCACCCATTATGTAGCCCAGGCTGGTCTTGGACTCAGTGATCCTCCTCCTCTAGCCTTCCAAATACTGAGACTACGTGATGCACCATCATGCCTAGTTCCATTTTTAAAAAGTTTTTAGGGAAGATTTCTTAGCTCTCTTTTACCTATATAAGTGAAGTGTATTTCTTGTGTTTTCCAAAATAATTCCACAATTTTTTGTAATTTTATTTTCTCAAAACATTTCATAAATGAATAGTTAAACATGATTAATTGGTTTTGGTTTTGGTTTTGATTGTTGAGACAGGGTCTCACTTTGTAGTTCAGACTGAGCTCACGTGTAGTTTGGGCTGGCCTCAAAACTGCTGCAATCCTCCCGCCTGTCAGCCTCTTTTAAGTGCTGGGATTACCGGCATGTGCCACTATGCCTGGCAAACAGAATTTAATGTTATGCTTTTAATATTGTAACACATTAACCATTTGAGGAAGGTTAGTAAATTTAAGACCTAAACCTATAGGGTACTTATAGTCATGTACACATTATTATGGTTAAGTATTATTGGGGCAGGAGATTAGTGTGCAGCAAACCGAGTGAGCAAGTGGGGTGCTGGGACATGTGCAGAAAAACTGTTTCAATCAGAAAGGGCTACCATAAACTCTCCAGAACTGAAGCAGGGTTGCAGTAGGGTGGCCTTGATCTGATGTACCCTGGGGAGTGGAGGATAAGAAGACAGCTGCCATCAACCTCACGGCCACTGGGCCACCATTCTCTCACTTTTACAGATGTTGGCTTTCACTCTGTAGAGTGTACTTCTTCCCCTACTTTCAGTCACCCTGCACTCACTTTGCAGAGACTGTTTCTTTTCCTACCTTTAATAAATGTAAAATCTCTCTCTCTCTCTTTTTTTTTTTTTTTTTGGAGACAGGGTCTGCCCTGTAGTTCAGGTTAGGGGTGGTGAAGCCAGAAGATTGCTGGGTGTTGGAGGCCAGCCTGGGCTCCATGATGAATTTAAGGCAGCCTGAACTACACAGTGAGACCCTGTCTCAAAAAACAGAAAAAAGAAAGAACCTAGAAAGGCTCCCTAGAAGGAGTCCCCAGCACCCCCAGAAAACATAACCATATACAACTAACTTTCAGCCACATGCAGAGAAAGTTTTAGCCCTTACTTCCAATTTTGTGTGACCGAAGGCAGCCCTCAGGCAGTCTGTCTGTTTCATGTGGATTCCTTTGTTCCATTCTTCACATTGCTCCTCTCCGTCACATTCCACATGGCCCTTCCTCTTTGCTGCTCTTTGGCAGGTCGTTATTTCCTTAGACATTTGACTGCAGAGAAATTTGTATTTGTGGTATTTTTTGAGAAGCAGAAAAAAAATTATTTCTATCAAATTGAGAAGTGGGCATCAATGTTTAAGGCAGTAACCAAAATGGTCAGTCATATAATTAACAGCACATAGAGGACAGACCACAGGTTTAGATGGCTTGGAATTAATAAGTATATAGTGGGTCCGTTTTTAAGTGTAATGGTTTAAATAAATCTTTCTTAATTTTCTGCTAAAACATTCTGCAAAAGAGCTTACTACTATTGCCGATTGCCAAGGAACTTCCTGGTTTTTGCCTCTTGGCTCTGCTGCTTTCTAGTTTAGGTGCGCAAATACCATTCATTCTGTCAGTCCTGTGCTGTTGAGTTGGAGGCTTTATTCATGTTGTCTTTCTTGTAGAGTAAGTCTTTGGAATTCGTAGTTGATAGTTGGACTTTATCTGCGGTGTTCTGTTCTCCTGACCTGCAATCAAATAGGAATGAATGGGCCTGGGCAAAGTTTCCTCACTCATGTTGTCCGCTCTTTTGTTTTGAGATAGGGCTTCTTTATGTATTCTAGGCTGGCCTTGAAAACTGGATGATTGTCCAGCCTCAGCTTCCTGAGTGGGTGATTATAGGCCACCACATCTAACAAGTTTCCTCACTCTTAAGAGAATGCCTCTCAGCTGCATGTGGTGGCATATACCTTTAATTCTGGTACTTGGGAGGCTGAGGCAGGAGGATCCTTGCAAGTTCAGGACCAGCCTGGGCTGCAAAGTGAGCTCAAGGCCAACCTGAACTGCATAGTCAGATTCTGTTTCAAAAAGACAAAAACAAAAACAAAAATGGCTCTCAAGTAACATTTTCTTTTCATCTTCTGCATGCTTGTAACTGTGACTCCTAAATTGCTGGAGCCATCTTGCAACTGCTCTGGGGACAAGCTAACCCTCAGTAGATCAGTGAGCGACCAAAATGGCTACGCAGAGAATCTGGGCTTTTGATTACCAATTTAAACCTCTGAACAAACCATGTCTTAATCTGGTTATATGTGGTACAAATGCCATTGCCCCTTAGTCTAGTGTTAAGGAACACAGTTGTCTCTGACATCTGTCAGCGAATCCATGGCACAGCATGATAACTCCACAACACAGGCTATTTATCACTTCGTTCTGAGGTCTTTAATGCCAGTCATTGTTTTATTGAGCCTGAGGAGTTGAAATTATGTAATACCTTGCATATACCTTTATACCCTTTCTTTTCTTTTTCTTTTATTTATTTTTGTAAGTTTTTGTGTTCCGTTGTTTTTGGTTTTTTGAGGCAGGGCCTCACTATGTAGCCCTTGAGCTCATGGCGATCCTCCTGCCTCAGCCTCTTGAGTGCTGGAATCCTACCCTTTCGCTTTCCTACCTGGAAATTGATATTAGGATAATATGAATAAAAAGGAGGTCAGCTTATTGGTCAAGATATGTTGTTTTTTGTATGCTACATTTTTTTTTTTTTTGGTACTGAGAACCTTGCACTTGCTAGGCAGGTGCTTGTGCACCTCAAACTGAGAACCTTGCACTTGCTAGGCAGGTGCTTGTGTACCTTGTGTGAAACTGAAACACCACATAAAATAACTACTGGGAATTCATTCTTTGTTCCTTCAGGTCATTACTAAAGCATCAACAATCTCCTGAATGAGGCAAGTGTTTTTTACTCAGATAAGGAGATGAAAGACTGGACATGGTGTGGCCCATGTCTAGTCCCCGCTACTGGGGAGCTGAATGAAGCAGGAGGATGGCAAATCTGAGGTCAGCCTGGGCAACATAGTGAGACCCTATCTTAAAAGAGATAGAAAAAGAAAGAAAGAAACGGAAAGAGAGACAGGGCTGGGATGTAGTTCAGCGATTCCTGGATTCAATATCAGTATCATGTGTGAGGGGCATGAAAAAGGAAAAAATTTTTTTTTTTGAGACAGGGTCTCTCTGTGTAGTTCGGACTGATTTTGTACTCACTATGTAACCTAGTATGTCCTCGAACTGGAAGCAATTCTCTGCGTCAGCCTCCTGAGTGATGGGATTATAGGCGTGTACCACCATGCCTGTCTGATAAAGAAATATTGAAGTACACATATACATACCATTTAGTTTATGTGAACTAACCTTTGTACTTATAATTTTTTTTGTATTTTTGACAGTGTTTCACTATGGAGTTCAGGCTGGTCTTGAATTCACTTTGCAGTCCTGCCTGGCATTGAAGATCCTCCTGCCTCAGCCTTCCAACTGCTGGGATTACAGGTATTCACCACCATGCCTGGATGTACTTGGGATGTTTAAATTTTTTTATATTAAAAAAAGATACCTACCTGTAATCGCAGCACTTAGGAGGCTGAGGCAGGAGGATCACCATGGCTTGAGACCAGTGTAGGCTATCCAGTGAGTTAAGACTCAGTCTAAACTACAGAGCAAGTGAAACCATGTCTCAGGCAAAAAACTTTTTTAGAAAAGGGTAGGGGCCTAGGAATGTAGCTTTTGTCTAGTATGCATGAGGCCCTGGATTTAATCCCTAGCACTGCAGGAAAGAAAAAAAAGCAAAACAGCAAAGTGACTTTTATTCAGTAAGGTTTTTTTGTTTTTCTTAGTTATTTTTTGGTTTTCTTTTTGTTTTTCTTAGAGGAGACATTTGGGTTCAACTGTCTACAAGGACTAGGAGAGACTTATAGTCAAGAAGCTGGGTAAGGGTCTTTAGGTGGAAAATTACCAAGAGGAAGCATCAGGCTGAGGAAAATTCCAGCTAACTTGGCTAACAGGATTCTTCCTGAGGGTAGGCAGGGTGATGTGACTCTCAGGGGGAGGAAAAATGAGTTGGCTCAGATGTCACAAGTGGGGGAGCTTGCTAAACTGACTCAGCACAATCCTTGCTAACAGCGCACTGAGCGGGGCTCAGCAGTGGAGGCCAATGGCTGGTGCTTAGGAACAGTTTGAAGGAGCTCAGCTACAATTAGGTCAAAGGGATCTTTGTCACCAGTTTGAGTCAGAGATTGTTATGTGGAGACATGCTCTGCTATATTAGCTTTCCATTGCTGTGTAACAGATTTTCATAAAATTAGTGACTTAACACAGTACCCTTTCACTATTACAGTTCCTTGTAGCTCAGAATTCCAGATGTATTTAATTACATTGGCAGCCAGCATGGGACCTTGCTTTAGCAGTGTTGGGAATACTCCCCCAGACTTAAATTTGTTTGTGCAGGTAATAAAGCACTCAGACACCAAGAAATGTTCACAAGGCAAGGTTGTTTTACTTCTGCAGAAGGGCATGAGCACATTTTAACATGAGGTAGGAGGCACGAAGCGGCTCAGCAGGAGGGTCCTTTTATTTTCTAACATCCGATGCAGCTGAAGGATGATTCCATTCCCAGGAAGGGACTCTCTCTGTCTGTGGTGGTCTCCACCTTTCCTGGAATCCAGGTGACCCTGTGTTTAGGACAGGACTGGAGACTTCTGGTTGTAGCTGAATGTACCTCTAAACTTTGGTGTCACAGTCTCAAATGAGATCATGTAGATCTGGGGGGATCAGCCATGTCTGGCCACTTCCTAGTAGACACTGCCTAAATGGTCAGCATCCCCTAGGCAGAGCTGAGAAGAGATTTGACTCTAGATTCACAGAAACAGGATGCAAAGTGAAGGTCAAGCTTTGTTCTGCATTTAGTGACATCTTGGGCATCTGTAGACACAACCAGGGTCATGGTTCATAGTAAAATGGCTTTTGTTGGGGTCTGTGCCTAGATCCCCAATTCTCCAAATGCGTGCATGGTGAAGGCCCAAAGGAATGAGACAGGCGGCATGATCTTTAGGGCTCCAGGAGGACTAGAATTCTCTCAGAGTTCATAGCTCTGATAGCTGCCTGACAGACTGTCCCTGGGTGGCCGTATTTGTTCAAAACAAGGGAGGAGTTGAGTGGAAAATGCAGGAAACCTGAGCAGGATCTTGGGAGGGGTTCAAGGACCCTTCTGAGCAACAGATGATGCTAATTAAGGAAAATGATCCAGAAAGTCTCCCAATGGCCTCAGTTGTGGTCTATCCTGCCCCCTGAGGTGTCTCCTCATTCTCGGTTCGGCCATGCCCAGACCATGCCACAGCCCTGCATATGTATTCAGCTTCAGCGACTCCAGCAGGCTTTCAAATCCTAACTGTTCCAGAAGAAAACACAAATCATACTTTTAAGGAATAACTGTAAAGGCCCAGAATTCTGTCTGTTCTCCATCCCTATGGTGGATCTTGACTATATCATAATTTGGTCAGCTGGGTCTTCTGTTCAG
>PVJX010033340.1:0-19752 GCA_004027295.1 Dolichotis patagonum | reverse complement strand
CCACGATCTGACAAAAAAAAAACAGCAATATGGTCATCCATCTTACCCACTCAAATATACATTCAATTATATCAAAAGGGTAAAATTAAACACAACAAAACAAAACAAAGTGGATCACAAGAAAGCAATGTAAGGGACATAAATTCCAAAACTAGACAATTGGAGATATTCACTCTCTATCATATTGACTCTTGTTTTCTTCCAAATAGTTGTCCATATTGTCACATACAGGGAATTCACATGAAACAATATAGTATGGAATTGATCTGAGCCAGACGAGGAGGGCGTTTCAGGTCTTCAAGACCAGACAATAAGGAAGCCGAGAATGGCTGTCATAGTGTCTCTCATTCTCCTCAAAACAGCTGTCCATACCTTCATGTGTGTTGAACTTAAACAAAACAAAACAAGCTAAAATCACTTTGAACAAAGAATGATAATTTTGCTGGATTACACATCATGACATTATGGAATCAGCATTGGGTACTGTAGTGTCTCTTTTTCTTCAAAGTAGTTGTTCATTTCAACATGTGTTATATAGTAGGTTCTTGTAAACTGTTTATAAGCTCTACACATGCATGAGTCTTTAAATGTATATCTATCCTTTTTGTATTAGAGGGAAAAACAAAGCAAAGCAAGATAACACAAAACAATTCCTAGAAAAGCATGAAGCAAAGAAGTCACATAAAACCGCACTACAAGGTGATCTACAATGGTTACCATGATGTCTCAGCAGTATATAACAACATTAATAAAAATGAAGCATTGGAGACATTATAAGACTTCAAAAGCAAGTAATAATCAAACCAGAGTGTGTATCTTAGTGAATCTTGTCATCTTCAGTGCAGTTGCCTATACTCTTAGACTTGATGCTATCAATCATAACAGATGTAAATAAAATCAGTCAATATAAAGTAGCAATCTAACAACCCAGATTGAAATAAGATCAGTCATAAAAAGACAGTATAAGTTATAAAGGGCTTCAGATTAAGTTGATAGGAAATTAGGGATGATTGCCATAATATGTCCTCTTATTTTTGGGATAGCTGACCATGTCCTCAAGTCTAGTGTAAGTAGACAAACTGGAACAGCACGTAATCCATCCAAACAGAGTGATGAGAATTTTAAATCTTGTTACCCAATTAACAGTATCCTCTGCCTCCCTTTTTTAGACAATTCCTCCCCTTTCACTCCCGTAGCGTGCACTGCTTGTTTTGGGTCCCACTGCCTCCCTATATAGAGCATCTCAATGGACCCTATCTCCTGATCTACTCTCCTGTGTTTCTCTCTGTTAATATTTCAAGGCCATCTATACTAGAGATTACAGCCAATCTTCTCTGCCTTATTTCTGCTATTCTGTTTTTCTGCCATTGGTTGTCTATTTTTCTGTTCCACTCCACTATCTGCCCCGTTCACTGACGCCTCTCTGCCATTGTTCCTGAAATGCTCATATTCTTGTTCTCTCTCTCTAAAATGTCCTTCAGTATCTTTTGTAGGGTTGGATTGGTGGTCACAAATTCTCCAAGTTCCTCTTTGTCATGGAAGCATCTTGTTTCTCCATTAATTTCTAGAGATGTGTGAGCTTTTAAATGATTTTTGTTGCATTTTGTTTGCTAGGATCTTGCTTAAAAATTTAGCATCTATGTTTATTAAGTGAATTTTCTGGCATTTTTTTTCCTTCCTTTCTTCCTGCTTTCTTTTTTATAGGGTCAGAAGGACATACAAAAAATACAGGACAAAACACAATGAGTAACAGTAGAATTTCCACATGCTCATCAGTGGGTGATGATTGTGAGATCATCACATGCTTATTATGTTTATCTTGAAAAAAATGTACCCTTTTGTATCTTTTATGAGAGTGTTATTCACATTAACTGTATGCAGACCTTTCTCCCTTCCTAGAAAGAAAGGCTAAGACCCTGATATACTAGACCACCAATCAGTGAAAGTTATTTTTAGAAACCATCTTATCCCTGTAAGTATCAAGTGTGCTTCAAACTGACTGGGAATCCCAAGCAGGATGCCCTCTAGCTAGTACCATCACTCTGCTGCTAAGATAGTGTATTTGCTACACTAAATCAACTTTTGCTTCCCCTCTATACCAGCCTTGACTAAGAGTGCCACTTTTCCATTCTTTGCTGGAGCAAGGGCAAGACCCAAAGAGAGGCTAAGAGTCACTCAGAGACAGCCCCTACTCCCCCCAGATGCAACATTTTCTTTCTTTCTTTCTTTTTTTTTTTAGTAATTTTTATTTTAAAGAGAATAAAACCAAGAAAAATAAAAGAGAATAAAGCCAATTAAAACAAAACAGTGTGACACAGGACTTCAAAACAAGATAATAGGAAATCAACAGTTATTGGAGACCACTCCGAAGGGGCTCTGAGCAGGGTTTAAATTTTACTAATTGGCTTTCTATGTTTATCTGTTAGTCTGTCCTAGGCCTCTGCCCCTTGCCTGGTGACAGGACCTGATTCATAGTAAATGAACCTCTATGAATCACTGGTCCTGGCTGAGGCCTGTAGTGGCCTGTGAGGCCAGAGATACCTCAAAGGGCAAGATAAGGCCACAGCTGAAGACACCTTGGCTCCAACCCCAATTAACAAGATAGACTGCAGCTGCAGAACTCACTCATACAGTATTAATCCTACCATAAATGTCAAATTGGAGATAAGACAGTTCTCCTAAATTGGCATAATTTACTACTTGGAGAAGTCTTTGAAGTGACTCCCAAGGTCCTACTTATTACCTGTGCTTTCCTCAGTTTCCCCTTTTGCCCTAATAAAAGTGAGCTAATCCAGAAAAGCTTTTGTCTTAGCCCTCAGAGTCTTGGGTTTAACTAAAGGGTTTTGACTCTCCTGGAGCCCTAAAAAAATCATACAACTGTCTCTTTTTATTTAACCTTTTTATTATACTTGTTTGGGAGATCGGGGATCTACGTCAGGACCTGATAAACAGTGGTTTCCATAATGCCTCTTGTTGTCTTCAAAATAGCTGCCCATATCTTCACACATACTAAAAATCAAACAAAACAGAATGGAATAGAACCAAACCAAACAAAACAAAACAATGAAAATGATACAGGACTTCAAACAAGATAATAGGAAATTGACAAGGCACACCACCTTTAGAAGGAGTTCCTCCATAGATGCTACATTGCATATTGTTATCCTCTGAATAGATGATCAGACTACCAGCTTTAGACCTGCAAAGTCAGTGAAACACTAAACACTGCAAGCATTAAGTTGTATTTTACTTCAATAGCTATCATCATAGCATGTATTTCTCTGGATCACCCAGTTACTTTGGGGTGGGTGGGGGATCTTGGCTCTTCTTGCCTCCCAGTGCATGGACCAGAAGAGGCGGGCATCTGGTTCTCCCCACAGTGGGGAGCACATTGTGCCAACCCCTCCCCCACAGTCTGCAAATGGTGCCCTCTCAGGAAAGGGCTGGGGTCTCCAGATGTGACTTCTTTCTTTCTTTCTTTCCTTTCTTTCCTTTCTTTCCTTTCTTTCCTTTCTTTCTTTCTTTCTTTCTTTCTTTCTTTCTTTCTTTCTTTCTTTCTTTCTTCTTTCTTCTTTCTCTTTGTTCCTGCTTGCCTGCCTGCCTGCCTTCCTTCCTTCCTTCTTTCCTTCCTTCTTTCCTTCCTTTTCTTCCTCCCTTCCTTTCTTCCTTTCCTTTCCTTCCTTCCTTTTTGTTATGTCTTTTTCTGGTTTTGGTATCAAGGTAGCACTAACTTCTGGGAATGAGTTCTTTCTTTTAAAAGTCATTCAATAATTTGAGGATTTTTTAACTAGGTCTTCTCTGAAGTTCTTGTAGAATTTAGTGGTGAATCTGTCAAGACATATAGTTTCCTTAGTTGGTAGGATTTTTTAAATAACTGCCTCCATTTCATTGGTTATTAATGGCATCTCCAGTATTTCATATTTTCTTGGTTCAGGTTTGGTAGTTCATATTCATTCAGAAATCTATCCAGTTATTCTAGATTCCCCACTTTATAGGAGTGCAGGTTTTTGAAGTAGCTACTTATAATTTATATTTTGGGTGTGTCCACTATTATTTCACATTTGTATTACTAATTGTAATGGGATATATGTTTTCTTATTTTTTCTGGTAAATTTGAATATGAATTTTTAAAATTGTACTTATCCTTTAAAAAACTAGGCTGTTTGCTTTGTAATATTTTTATTCTCACTTTTAGTAACATCTATTCTATATTTATAGTTTTCTTTCTTATTCTATTGTAGATTTTGATCTTGTTTTGCTAGGATCCTGTAGTTCATCATTAGATTGTACATTTGTTATTGCTGTGCTATTTCTGATGAGGGCATTCATAGAAACTTAGTCTTAGCACTTTTTTCATTGTGTCCCATGTGTTATGGGATTTTTATAATTTCATTATCATTTGATACTAATATTTCTTTGATTCCTTCAATGGTATATGAAATTCTCAAAATTATTTACATAATTTGTGTAATTTCTTTTGCATTGATATCTATTTTCATTACACTGTGATATAATAGGGATGGGATTATACGGATTCTTTTGCATTTATTTATGCAAACTATATGGCCTAGAATATGGTATGTTTTGGAGATAAATTCCTTTTTTAGAAGAATATATATTCTGTTGTTGTTGTTTGAACACTCTATATCTATTAAGTCTATTTGTTTGAAGATACTTCTTTTATTTTAAAGAAAATAAAACAAAAGAGGACAGAACAAAGCAGATCAGAACAGAACAACATAAGCAACACAGCACTTTACAACAAGACAACTGGATATTAACAATAGCTGCCATAATGTCTCTTTGCAATAGTTGAGCATGGTTTCAAATACAATAATGTCAAACATAGCAAAGTATTATAAAACCATTCAAAAGAATGAAAGAATTGCAGGGTATTCTGTGAAGATACTTTTCAGCATTCATTCTTTTTTTAAAAATTTTATTTAGAAAGAAAAAAAAAACAATCAAACAAAACAGAAAAAAGGGTAGCAACAATACAGAATTCCAAAGGAAATAAAGAAAAGAACAACAACAACAACAAAAACAACAAAACCACTAAGAAATCACTAGTTGATAAGTTACATACTGTCATCTTGGAAATAGTTGTTCAAGTAACAAAATTAAAGCATACAAAGTAGACATTCAAACAGTGAGACTATCAGCATTCATTCTTTTTGTTAATTATTTGTGTAGATAATCTGTCTCTGACCTTGGTGTGCTGTTTCCTCTCTAGGATTATGTTGGTGTTTATCTGATCTTTTATGTCAATATAATATTTATTTTAAGAAGTTGGGATGGTTCCTACATAGTTTCAGTTGTTATTTCTTCCTGTTGAATTATTCCATTTAATGTATGCAGTGATCTTTGTTATTTCTGGTGAGTTTTAACTTTAAATCCAGTTTTACTGTAAACAGAGTAGATACTCTACCTTCCTTTTGGGTTCTTGTTGCACGAGATACTGTCTATCCTTTGATTTTTAGTCTGAATTTCTTTTTGAGTTAGATATATCTCTTGTATGCAGAATACCATTGGGTTTTATTTTTTATCTTTTGATTCAACCTGCCAGTCTGTTCCCTTTAGTGATTAACTGAATCTGTTTATATTGGGAGTGATTACTGAAATTTACTGAGTAATTCTTGTCATTGCATTGTTTTTATGTTGCTGATTCCTTTAGTTTTACATTCTGCTTAAATGTTCAGGGTGATGTCTAGGATACTCTAGAATATTTTTTTGTAATGCTGATTTCATGGTCATGAATTTTTAAAGATGTCTATTTTTATGGAAGCTCCTAATTTCCCTGCCCATTTTGAAAAATACCTTTGCAAGATAAATTACGTAGGTCAGTTTGAAAATTGCCTTCTTTTTGTGGTGGGAGAACTTCCCTCAAGCACTTTTGGCCTTTAAGGTTGTGTAAAGAAATCTGCAGTATTTTATTTTAAAAAATGTTTCTGTGGCAGGGTCTCTGTTGTTCAGGTTGGCCTTGAACTCACTTGTAGCCCAGGCTGGCCTTGAGCACCCCGAGATCCTGCTGCCTGCGCCTCCCAAGTACTGGGATTACAGGTGTGTGCTACCACGCCCAGCTCCACACAGTCGTTTTAATGAGTTCACCCTATAGGCGATTCATTTTTTTTCTCTAGCAGTTTTTAAAATTCTGTCCTTTTATTGGACTTCTGACATTTTAAATATATATCATGGAGAGATCCTTTACTGACTCTGGCTATTTGAAATTCTGAATACTTCATTTACCTGTACGTTGAATTCTTTTCTCATACATAGAAAGTTTTCTGGCTTGATTTCCTTAAACAGATATTTTATGCCATTTTGACTGTGCTCTGATTTTTCTCTGATTCTCGTTAATCTTAGTTTAGACTTTTTTGCTTCATCTATCAGCTGCTGGATCTACTTCCTAAGATCTTTTTTTTGTTTTAAAGTGTCTCTGAACATGTTGTCTTTCATCAGTCCTGTGTTTCAGGCACTCTAGTTCTGATATTCTCCTCTCACTGATTAATTCTGCTGCCCATACTTTCAATAAAAATTTTTAGCCCCTGGCTTTCTGTTTGGTACAGTTGTATGGACTGTAATTTTTTGATAAACTGGTTGTTCACATTTTGTATTATGTTGTTTAGCTCTAATAGCATTCTGTGTCTACTTTAAACTCATTGATCATTTTGTTAACTAAATCCATTATCTCTGGTTGTGTCATCTATGAGCTCACTGAACAACTTAGTGATCTTTTTGTTTCCTCTTTTTACCATTTCATATATTGTAATTATTTCATGCCCATTGATGCCCATTGGATTAGCTTTGGGGGGAGTAAGATGTTTATCAAAGTATTTTGATTCCTCATTTCCCCTTATTTGTATTTGTTTTGTTTTTGTTCTGTGCTCAAGCTTGGCACTCATAGTGGAGACACTGTTACTAGTATGCAGAGCTCTTTAGCTAATGTTTGCTTCCCATGGAGGCAAACTTGGATTTTTGATGTTTCTATATCCCTTAAACCTACTCAACTGAATAGAATCAGACTCAGTCACTACTTTGCAAAGAAGAAATCCATACTGGTTTTATCAGTATCAACAAATCCAGTAATGTATCAGTCCCTTAATGGTTCGCTGTTTCTGGATCTTGTAGCTCATCAGTACACAGTTGGCCATCTTGGATTCTCTACTTCTTGTCCTACAGATGGGCATTAGAAGTTTTCTGCTTATGATCTTGTAAATGAAACTAATAAATTCTTTTATATAATTGTATATACATTTTATATTTTTCACATTCCTCTATAGAACTCTAATACAGTTACAAAAGAGCAAATGGTTTTGAGAATACATGAAAGGAATTTAAAGAAATCTGAGCTATTTTTAGGTTCTGAATCACTGGTAATATCTTTGCTTTGTTTATTAGTATTTGAATAACCAGCTATCTTTACTTTATAAGCTGATGTTGTTTTCTGTCAGTTTAATCAACCTATATTAATTGCATTCAATTGTACCCTAATTACTGCAACTCTTTAAAGTGGGACAATAAGTCAGTATATTTTTTTGTTTAGAGTGAGATCATGAAACCTGGCTTCAATGCCATTCTGGGACCCACAGGTGCAGGCAAGTCTTTGTGAGTATAAAAGAAAATGTGTCAACCTTTTTCTGTGCAATTTCAGTGTCTTTTAAAAGTCACTGTTACATGAGCAGAGGTTGGTCAAGCATTGCTGTGCATGTTTGGTCTGGCCCAGGTGCTGTGACTAACAAGCAGCTGGGCCAGCTTGTGGTTTTGCTCCAAGGATCAAAAAGTCTTACTGTTTACTAATAGGACATGATAAAGTGATTGGAGTTCAGGAGCCAATATTATGAACCAATGGAGAGGAAAATTAAGTATATAATATTTGAAATGGGAAGATGCAAAAGACATTCTGTATGTGGGCATGAGGCTTAGATAGAGGAGCACATTGTCTGTTTTGGGACCTCCACAATCAGACAGGAGGAAGAGGATGAGTCTGTCTGGATAAGCCAATGATACCATGGTTTTATGGTTTTGGCTTTCATGCAGCACAAAATGAATATATATACCAAACCATATATATATATGCACTAAATCATAGAATTTCTTGGGTACTTTGTTTTTTGACATGAGCAGAGAAGCTGAGAAATATGGCCCAAGATTTCAGGATAGATACTCCTCAACACTTACTTCTGTTTTAGGTTATTAGATGTCTTAGCTGCAAGGAAAGACCCACATGGATTATCTGGAGATGTTTTGGTGAATGGAGAGCCTCTTCCTGAAAACTTCAAATGTTTTTCAGGTTATGTGACACAAGGAAGTGTTACTAGATTTGAATTTTAGATTTCCTTGTTTTCATGTAGAACGGATTTTGACCTACAGCTTCCACCTGATTAAAACATATGTTTATAAACCCAATTTTAAGTCCAGCTTTTAATAGTTGTCCATTAGATGTTCTGTAGTATTAAATGGCCATGCAAAGAGCATCTGGAATATGACCACTGTAGGGCAGTGGTATCCATTCTAGCTGGTGTATCCCTTCCAAAATGGTCCAGTGCTATGCGTTCTTTACCTTTCTTTTTTCCTTAAAAACATTTTCACAAATCCTTGTACCAAGGAGCCTGAAAGTGTTTGCTACTAGTCATTATACTTATCAGTTCTCTTCTTAGGTGTGCAAATGTGGAGTAAAAATGATTTCAATACATTCTGTAGCTGTCTGTACATATAGTTAGTGTGATTTGTAGCTCTGAAAGAGCACCATTAGCTAGAGCTTTACTTTGCATACGTTATGTTCATGGATTAACTTACACATTCTAGAGTGAAGAACCTAAAAAAGACTGAGTGTGTCTCGTTAAAATGCCATTTTCCTTAAGGATGGTGTCATGAAAGGCACACTGACAATGAGCGAAAACTTAGACTTTTCAGCAGCACTTCGGCTTCCAACATCTGAGACAAATCATGAAAAAAATGAGAAGATTAATAAGATCATTGAAGAATTAGATCTGGATAAAGTGGCAGTTTCTAAGGTAACATGAATAAAACTGGTAGAATCATAGAACACGATGAGACACTGTTGTGTGAATAATGTGATCTTATTCAGAAATTTTTTACGATGTATGTGGTCAAAGTGGTTGTTTTTTATAATGAGAAGAAAAGTCACTGGTTGCATAATGACGAAATGTAAATTAAACTGGAAAAGTTAATTTCAGGATTATCCAATCCTAGGTATGGAGCAAAGTTTAGGAAGAAAAATTTTTCCTTATGTAGCCTTTTCCAAATGACCCTCCCTCACCTCATTGTTGAAGTCCTGAATCATTTGATAACTTTATGCTGAATCCTATTTTTGTTTTTCTCTTCTCATTAGGAATTCATTATCCTCTCTTCATCCAGGGACTTTTGTTTTGTTGCTTTTGGGAGGTTTATTTCTTTAGTTGATAAATTACAATATCCAAAAAGTCTTGTTCAGCACATTTTACTTTGCTGTCATCTGGCTTCTACAATTGCATTGGGTCACATTAGGATTACTTGTAATATCTGTAATGCTCTGGTTATTATCCTTGTGATTTTTTCCAGTTTTATCTGTTATCCCTACCCACCTTTATCTCTTTTTCTCTTAGTTCTGCCACTTTTTCCAGGCTCTTCTGTGCCATGCTGTCTTTCAAGTTTTAGAGAAATAAGTACAAGCAAGTGAAAGAGAGGACCAAGTAAATCCTCCTTTTAAGGCTTGTGCAGGATCATAAAGAAAAATCAGGGAATGAATTGTTTCCAGATGACAATTCCCTATGTAAGGTTTGCGGAGTAGACATTTAGAGCTTTAGTGGAAAGAAAGCTACTTAGATGATAATATGATAATGGCTATGATTTAATCCAGTGTGACATCCCCTCCCTAGAGACAAAGATGAACATGGTTCCACTGGCTGCTGGTTCCCAGGATAGTTGTTGACAGCCTTTTTGTGACCTTTGTTTTGTTTGGAAGGATAACCCTGTGATTCCGCCATCTACCACTTACATTCTTATTAAGAATGATTAATTATTATTTCCTGTAAGTTTGTTTATTTTACTTGATTTTGTCCTCCTTCCACACTTCCTTTTATTCTGTTTTGTAAGTATTTATTGTTCTATGTTACTCTCCAGGATTTTCAGAGAAAACATTGAAAGAAATTATTGAAATATAATGTAATTGAGTGAAAAATTGTAATTTTTTACTTTTATGGTATTTTAAACACTATAGGAATTCAGAGTAAATAACTTGATTACTTTGTTAACAATATAGAAGGAATTAAATATAAATATATTGATGTAATTAAAGAAATTAATGTAATTAAAGAAAATTAAATAATATTTAATGTAATTAATTAAATATTTCACTCCTGATTACATATTATAGATCTATAAAAATACTGTTAGTTGTCAACTAAAGAAAAAAGTGTGTTCATAAAAACCATATTCACTCACATGCCTAAATTGTCTCCAAATGTAGCTCAGTTATTAATAGGTCCGTACTGAGAGGTATGAATAGCATGCTATTACTATGTTTTTGGAGCGATACTTTCACACTTCCTGCCTCCCCAGAAATACCCTACTCTGCTCATCCCACAAAATGACATCAATTGGTTTCAAATATTGAGACGGGTGCCCCGTGAAATATTCTACCTTCTCCAGGTGCTTAAAAAGATAAATCAGAAATTCTGTGATGAGTTGGATCATAGGCAGTGTCAACTGGGAACGTGTCACAGAGATTAAAAAGCTGTGAATATAGCCTGGTTTAATGTGAACTTTCCTGGCTCCAGTTCCACTCTTGCCTTGTAATTAATTCCACTTGGGGACTTTTGCTAGAAACAGTAAAGAGAGAGGCTTTCAAAAGACAAACAAATTTCTATCTATACTTTCCCTTTTTCTTTCCTGCTTTTATGTTCTTTATTACTTATTTATTCATTCATTTATTTGTCATAGTGAGGAATGAACCTAGGTTCTTTTTACTTGTTTTAAAATTTTGAGATAGTGTCTTGCTTAGTTGTTAAGACTGGGCTCAAACTTGTCATATTCCTGCCTCAGCCTCCCAGAGTGCTGGAATTTCAAAAGTGTGCTACAATGTCTTGTCTTTATTTCCTTGTTTTTTAGACTCTGGTTTCACTATGTGATGCTCTATGTTTACTATTCTAACTTACAGTCTTATAAGTAAATATGTGACTTGATAAGTCATCTACAGAACTGTGAAAAATGTGAGCTTCATATTGAATCCCAGCTACTTAGCAGCTCTGACCTGAGCCTGAGTTTGCTAATCTACTGAAACAGAATCTCATTTCTGCACCCATAATGTACTCTGATTAGCTGTTCAGAAAAATGAGACTAATAAAGTGTCTTCTTCTGAGCTGGCAAAAATGACGGTGGCTATGGTCATTTCTCTTCAGATTGATATAGTTTTGTCTTAGGTTAGAGGTGGCCTTATCCATGGTCTGTCTGGAGAAGATAGGAAAAGGACCATCATTGTCATGGAGCTGGTCACTGATCCTTCCATCTTGTTCCTGGATGAGCCCACTAATTGCTTAGACTTCGGCATAGCACATGCCATCTTTTTACTTCTGAAAAGGTAAATTTTACAAATTTATTTAATATCTAGTCATTTCTGTGTACCAGATGTCCTTGGTGCAAGGGATGCAAAGGCAGTGAATTTCTTCCCTTTTTAACTTGTTAAACAGATAACACAGCAGTGCTATCTAGAGAGATGAAAGAGGAACATAGTGAGGAGTGACCATGAAGGTTGTGAGGGCTGATTTGAACAGCAGGAGGGTCGAAGAAGATGTGAGCTGCATGGGAGTGAGTGAGACCAGGCTGGATTCGACAGGGGAGCTCTGCTTGAAAAAACCATTCCGTGTCCCTGGGGCCAAGCCAGACCCTGTTGCATGTGGGACATGAAAAATGTCAGAGGGACAGAATCCAGGGCAATGAGGGCTGGTACATACTAGTGTATGACAGTACACTAGTATTGTCATAACAAAATACCACAGTTTGCAACTTAGCAATAGAAATTAATTTTCTTACAGCTCTGGAGCCTGAAAATCTGAGGTCAAAGTATCCATATGGCTGTTTCTTCTTAGTCCTCTACCACTGATTTGTGGATGACTATCCCCGTTCTCTGTGTGTTTGTCTGTGTTCTCATCTCGTAGATTGGCATTAGACATCCACTCAGTGATCTGGTCTAACCTTAACTGCATGAAGACTACTGGATTAGCATGGCTTCTATACCCACAGTGAACAGACCTAAGAAATACCCAGCTATGAGTGGGTTTATACATGTATATATGAATTATGGAAATAGACTTCTGTATTTGATTTAGAAATACATTGACCACAAATACATTTTGTGTCTGTATTTTTCTGTATGCACGTAGATATAATATTTGCCAATATTTATACTGTTTGTGTATGTGGTGTTGAGGATCCAACGCAGTGGCTTCTGCATGCTACGTACCATTCTACAACCAAACAGCAATCCATTGTCTCTCTGTATTTCCAATATAGGGAAACATATAATTGTACATCTATAATGATTGTGGTCATTCTTAGTGTGTGTTTATTAAATGCCTGTGTGTTCATAATAATATTTCTAATTGAAATCTATCAATTAGATTGCATTTTTGCCCTTTTAGTGTTTGAAACTGACTTTAGATAATGAATACTCTCTTATTATCTGAATACATTGAGTAGCCTGTTCAGTCAAGGAATTTATTTGTTTAATTCAACCAATCTACCAATGACTACGGCCACTCCTTGTGTCTCCCATATCTAGAGATCGCTGGGCTCCATTTTCTACAGGGCCATCTCCATCTTTATTTTCCTCCCACTCTTGCCCATGTCCACAGGGGTAAGTCTCTGTGATAAGAAAGAATAAATGGGAAATTTGCAAGATGTTTAAAGTTTTAAACAAATATGAGATCACAATTGCACACGTAAAGGGCTAAACCACACTTCTATGGTACAGGTCCCTTTACAGAACATATCCATAGTATTTTCATTTTCTGTAGCTGTGGTAAGTATGCTCATTAGAGAATCGTAAATGTACAAAGCTCTGCATAGCTCTCCAGCACCCCTCCTCATGCAGACCAGCTGAAGGGTGCTTCTCAAATGCCCCTGTGCATACTCAATACCTAGGGTCACTAGTGCAGAGCCTGCTTCTGTGTGTCTGAAGTGGAGCCAGATCCTCCATAGCAGACTCTAAGGGGAGGTACTGACACTCATGGCTCAGGTGTTCACACCACACTGGGCAGCAGGGCGCTCAGGCAATCTCACTTACCACGTCCAGGCCTTCTCCACTGCCCTACTGCCTGCCAACGAAAGCACCAGTTCCTGAGTGAGGAGCAAGTGCAATTCTGAGTCTTTCTATGTGTTTACCTGTCTCCTTCATCCAACACCAGTCCACACACACTGTCACAGCCTTCATTCTTTGGCACAGAACTTTTTATTTCTCACACAGTCCTTTTTGTCACACTTCTTTCACCTTCTTATTTTGTCTTGAGTATCACTGCTCCTTTTAGCTCATTCCCGTTGGCCCTTTTCATATTTTACTTATGGTATCTTCAGACTGAATTGAAAGTCTATTTTTCTTAAAAGGAAACTTAGTTACTATTCCACATTGTATTGAAATTATTGATCTTTTTTCCTCATACACTTTTAGGCAGGATACTCTTAGACACACTTCTAGCCTAGGTGTTTATCAGATGCTTAAATTGACGTGATTCTTTTCCTAAAATATTTTAATTAGAATTTTGAAAAGTTAGTTTGGCCATAAGTATAAACTCCTGTGACAAAGTAGGCTATCATGTTTCTATCATGTAATTAGACTAGAGACCAAATTCCAACCTTGCACCATACTGAAACCTTGAGGATTATTGACCTATTATCCTTTTCCTGAGAAGGAAGGAAGTAATATCCAAACTGCTTCACAACAGCATTGTGAAAAGTGAAGAGAGATGATCTCTAAGGAATGTAGCAAAGACATAAGTGCTTAGTAATGTTTTCTCAAGGGAGAGTAATGAATACCAATCATAAAGAGCAAGAAGGTTTAAGATTGGGCAGATGATTTTGGTTTAATAGTCTCCTTTACTCAAAGTTGAGTATATTTTCAGATTGCTTGATGATGGTTGTCAATAATCTAGACTTTCTGCAGCCATCCCAAAGATTCTATTCAGTGTCTTGGAAGACTGTCACAGAATCTGTATTTTAAATAAAGCATCTGTTTGATCTAGGTGGTTAACATACCACTCTATAAGAAAGCCCTGTCTTTTTACTACAAGCATTAAAGTTAGCATTCATAAACAATATTCAATAGTATGTCTATAAGAGAAAATGAAGTTGAACTTGGATCAAATGGTTTCAAATCAGGCATACAGTATTTTACCAGGAAGTACAACATTCCATTGTGTAATGATTGGTTGTTTTCTGTTCTCTAACATAGATGTCTAGGCAGGGATGAACAATCATTTTCACCATTCATCAGCCTCGGCATTCCATCTTCAAGATGTTTGACAGCCTCACCTTATTGGTTGCAGGAAAATTAATATTCCATGGTCCTGCGCAGATGGTTGTAGAGCACTTTGCATCAGCAGGTAAGGTTGAGTTCTTTCTATGTGCAGTAGGTGCCTCATGCAAAGATCCTGAAAGAACACAGAGGAGGTCACAGGAGTGATGTTTGATCTTGCATAGATGAGCCTTGGATTCTACCACTCTGATACATCTTTGGCCAGTTTTGAGCCAGCATTTTTGTTTATTTTGCAGCAGTTATTTGTGATTTAGGTTCCTTCCCAGTTCCTGTTCTATTTGAGTATGTATGCATGTGTGTATCTCTCTAAGTATTTCTCCTGGGTCTGTGTTTGTTCCACTCCCTAAAAAATGATGACTTTGGGCCGGGGATTTAGCTTAGTGGCTTAAGCGCCTGCCTGACAAGCACGAGGTTGTGAGTTCAATCCCCGGTACCAAAAAAAAAAAAAAAAAAAATGATGACTTTTTTTCCCTGAGAGTTCAATATTTAATGTTTTGGATACATGGCCAGTTATTATGTCAGTCAAAAATGCCTATTTAAAAAAAATACTGAGGATTGAAGCAAGAGCCTTCTCCATTATATCCTTTACCCTGTTAACAATTTTTATTGTACGAGATTAAGTCTCACTAAGTCATTAAGTTGACCATCCTGTGTTCAAGCTTGCAATCCTCCTAATACCTATATTTGTTTCCAGTGTACTTACTTTTCTGTACTGCTTCTATTTCAGAATGAATTAGGTGATTTTGTTTTTAATGGTGCATACCCTCTGGTTCATCCCTGAAATATTTTGAAATGACTATAGATGCTTCCCTGTGACCCAAAACACAAGCTTAAATATTTCTGACCATCTTCCTTAATATGTTTTTATTTAATGTCATTCATTTAAAAATAATTAAGCATATATGAATCTGTAAATTCTACAGGAGATAAATTTAAGAGTCGGATTTTAAGCCTTGCTCAGATGATTGTGTCATGAGAAGTTGAGATCAGTGTTCAGTTGTACTTTGCTGGTCATGTTCTCTGCAGAGCGCTGCTGTGGGATTCCATGTCTATTTATAGCTATGATTGTGTGACGAATAAGAATTTGGACCTCTTAATTTGCTGGCATGTGTACTGCTGTCTTAGTGTTTCCTGTGGGAACTCAGAGGGTGCAGTGCACTCTGACACTCTTTTCCTTGGGCATAAATTTAGATTTCTAAAGAAGTTCTGATAAACATGTACATACACGTGCACACACACATGCACACACACATGTATAATATACAGTATCACTGACAAATAATTTGAATATATGTACATGGAAAGAATAAATGAGTCAGGGGAGAACAGAAGAAGAAGAGGGAGATGTTGTTAGATTCTGTTTGTCTTCCCTCACCTACCCTCGGATGAATGCCCATTTTATTTCCAAAGACATTGTGTTTATCTTCCTGGTTGCCTTCATTCTTCCCTAGATTACAACTGTGAGCCCTGCATCAACCCTGAAGACTTCTGCCTGGTTGCCATCAATGGAGTCTCCACAGCGTGCAATCAGAAAAAAAGGAAAAAACCACAAAGGTATGTGATCCTGTAGGATTTACCGAGTTTTATCTAGTTGTATTGGCTGAGATTTAGCAAAGTGATAATTCACAGAAGACTGTGAATTTATGTGAATGTGGTGTTTTCTTTCTTTCTTTCTTTCTTTCTTTCTTTCTTTCTTTCTTTCTCCTCTTTCTTCTCTCTCTCTCTCCCTCTCTCTCTCCCCCTCCGTCTATCTCTCTGTTGGGTTTGAACAGAGGGCCTTTAGATGTAGGTAGGTCTTCTACTGAACAATACTCCTTGCTGTATTTTAAAGTTTCATTTGAGATGTGACTAAAGCTGGCCTCCAACTTGCAGTCATCTTGCTCACCCTCCTGGTTTCCAGGATGGCTGCTGTGGCATAACACCTAGTTTAAAGTAGTTCTGATACTATCAGCAGTTATACTGTTGTCACAGTACTAAGGAACAACAGTGTAACTGTTATTTTTAAAATAAGAAAACTTGGCACTACACTTTTCATATTATAAGATGCAAGGAACTGACTTTCATATTAACAAATATACTTCTGTATGGTAAGACACCTATTTTAAGAATTAGAGTCAAAAGAGGAAAGGGTTAGCCTGGATATGGTTGCTGTATTAATAAGATTATGGCATTAGTGAAGTGTGATTTTTTTTAGATATGTGAAACCATGAGAAAGCAACTAATGTTTTTATTCTTGAGCTTTACAGTTGAGACATGAAACAGGAGAGAAGTCAGTGAAATATATTAAATCATATGTTGTCTGTGCTACTTTTTTCTCTTTGTCTACTTCTATTACAAAGGTGAGAAGATCAAAGAGTTTTCCATGAGAGATGAGCCAGTCATAGAAAACTTAGCTGAGTTCTATGCCAACTCCTGCTTCTACAGAGATACAAAAGCTGAACTAGATCAACTCTCAGATGGTCAGAAGAAGAGGAGCTCAACCTTCAAGGAGTTCACCTGTGCCACCTCCTTTTGTCACCAACTCAGATGGCTTAGCTGGTGCTCACTTAAAAACTTCCTGGGTGATCGCAAAGCCTCTATAACTCAGGGAACCTGGAGGTTGCTTTTTGGTGTGCTGTGAAAGAGTCAGGTGGGACTAATTTGTTTCTGATTTAGTTGTTCATCACCTACCCACCCTTCCATGATTGGTCACTCCCACTCCATCTAGGATATAGAAAACAATCAGTGAAACAAGAAAACACACTTAAATTTTTAATTCTGGAAAGCTTTTCTTAGACTATCTCAGAATGTTTTAGACAAACTGTGAAGAATAATCTAAGCAGAAATTTAATTTTCCTGCAAAATGTGTAAACTAAAGGAAATATCACTTAATTTGGGTTTTTCTAAAAGGTGAAAGGTGCCCACTGTCATTCACTGATTCATTGGATGGCCTCACTACAAGGTCCTGTGTTAGACTTTGGGAACTCCAAGAGAATAGTGAACAAGATGAGTGAAAATAAAAATCGCTGTTTTCATGGAGCTTCTTATGAGAACAGAAAAGTTGTAGCTGAATAAAAATAGTCTGTCAAGTTATAGAATTGACTGTGCAGAAGGTTTTAGCAGAGAAAGAGTTCAGAAGGGGCACAGAGAGGGAAGGAGATCTGGAGGAGAGCTTGGTTTGCAGTTGAAATTGGGCAGTGAGGGACCCCAGTACCCCTGAGCTGAGCTGAGGGTGGTGAGGGCTGGGCACTGCCTGAGGGAGGAGCCTGCACACCCCGTACTGCTCTGTATACAGTAACTGCTTTCCTGTGTTTAGAGACCTGAACTTTTGGAAATTAATAGGCACTTCAAAGAGTTTACAGTTTATAGACAGTAACCAAACTTACTCTCTTCACCAAGGTGATATAATGTTCTTTTCTTCTGGCTGGTTCTATTGTGGTTGGTGATTATATATTGTATTATATATAGGTGCCTTCTAAGATTTAACTATTATGAATTGTGTTAGTGTAAACATGAGTATGTATGTATCACTGTAATAGTAAAGAATCTTTAAGTCTTTTGGGGTCTTTCTTGGAGTTTTTGCATTAGGTTTTTTCCTTCCTTGCTCAGAAAGTGTTTTATAAGTGTCCAGTCCAAGGCAAACATATCATAGTTATGGGCATAGCATGATTAGAACACACCTACTTATCATATATTAGGACTGTGAATGGTTTGATGCTAGGCTTCTTTCCAGTGAAAAGACCAGGTTCATGATCAGCCTCCGTGTTGCGTCAATGAACTTATTTCCACAAAAGGAACTCCAGCACTTCACAGAGAAGCAGCAGGCTCTAGAATAACTGTGGGCCATTGTATGTCTCTAAGCTTAGCACGACAAGACTTTTTCAGCTTTAGAAATACTGTAATGATAGTAGAGGACTAGGAAACCTGTTTTAGTAAAAGGCCAGATAGTAAATATGGTAAGCTTTGTGGCTCCTATGTATTCTTTTTTTAAAAAATCTTATTTAAAGAGGAAAAAAAAACCAGAATAAAGAATAGCAACAATACAGAATTCCAAGGAAAAAAAGAACAGAACAGCAACAAAAAAAACCTAAGAAATTATTACTTGACAAATTACATACTGACTTCTTGGAAACACTTGTTCAAATTACAAAATTAAAACATGTAAAGTAGACATTCAAACAGTGAGACTGTTAACAGTTCTGCTCCATGATCTGACAAAAACAACAATATGGTCATCCATCTTACCCACTCAAATATACATGCAATTATATCAAAAGGGTAAAATTAAACACAACAAAACAGAACAAAGTGGATCACAAGAAAGCAATGTAAGAGACATAAATTTCAAAGCTAGACAATCGGAGATATTCATTCTCTATCATATTGACTCTTGTTTTCTTCCAAATAGTTGTCCATATTGTCACATATAGGGAATTGACTTGAAACAACATAGTATGGAATTGATCTGAGCAGGATGAGGAGGGTGTTTCAGGTCTTCAAGACCAGAAAATAGGGAAGCCAAGAATGGCTGTCATAGTGTCTCTCATTCTCCTCAAAACAGCTGTCCATAGCTTCATGTGTGTTGAACGTAAAATAAAACAAAACAAGCTAAAATCACTTTGAACAAAGAGTGATAGTTTTGCTGGATTTCACATCATGACATTATAGAATCAGCACTGGGTACTGTAGTGTCTCTTTTTCTTCAAAGTAGTTGTTCATTGAACATGTGTTATATAGTTGGTTCTCATAAACTGTTTATAAGCTCTACACATGCATGAGTCTATACATGTATATCTATCATTTCTGTATTAGAGGAAAAAACAAAACAAAGCAAGATAAAACAAAACAATTCTTAGAAAAGCATGAAGCAAAAAAGTCACATAAAACTGCACTACAAGGTGATCTACAATGGTTACCATGATGTCTCAGCAGTATATAACATTAATAAAAATGAAGCATTGGAGACACTATAAGACTTCAAAAGCAAGTAATAATCAAACCAGAGTGGGTATCTTAGTGAATCTTGTCATCTTCAGTGTAGTTGCCTATACTCTTAGACTTGATGCTATCAATCATAACAGATTTAAATAAAACCAATCAATACAAAGTAGCAATCTAACAACCCAGATTGAAATAAGATCAGTCATAAAAAGACAGTATAAGTTATAAAGGGCTTCAGATTAAGTTGATAGGAAAATTAGGGATGATTACCATAATATGTCCTCTTATTTTTGGGATAGCTGACC